>JAHWFP010153002.1:0-13748 GCA_023313725.1 Lithobius niger | reverse complement strand
AAATGTTACTACTAGGATGGAGGGAAATCAACTTGAGCTTAGTTTTTTAGCTTTACGACACCTAATTGTCCTGGGTTCGAGTCCCAGTAGGAGCAGTTGTCTTATCTTTCTCTCTCAGATTGGGGTATCGTGTATCATCACAAGGCCAGTCTTTAATGCAGACTGCTTGCTTCGTTGACATTATACTTGTTTACACTTTACATAATTTCAAAGTAAGTTTTATGTCTTGCAGACTGGCCTGGGTAGCTAGAATGTGATCGCCACCAGTGCCGGGGTCCAAGCATTCTTAATCCGCCCCTATTAGCCTTCAAAAAAGGGACACAGCTACCGAGTTCTGAGTTTGTACCAAGCTCGGGAATCCTGTTATTGCCCCAGTAAACTCAGCCTGTTCACAGGCACGGTGAGAAAGGTTAAAATAAAAGAGAGAAAAAAAACTGGATAAAAAAGTTACTAGAAAATGAAGGTGAAACATTTGTCTAGTTTAATTTTGTGGAATATTGTTAGGTGTAGTTGCCTCCCACCTCCCCTCCCCCGAAAACGAAAGAAAATAAATAAAAATATATATATAAGAAATAAACATGGAACAAAAATAAATGTTGCCAAATAAAAGAAAAAATAAGACATATGGAAAACGGAAACATAATATTTGGCTAGGGTGCACCTGTGACGCCGAAAAGGAGCAATAGATGACCTTCCAACCATTTACCAACGAACAAGCGAAAAGCAATGAGGGTGATAAAATACGGAAGACACTTGGGGGGGGGGGGGGGGGGAGGGGGCATATGAAAAGAAAAAGAAAAAAAAAAAATACAGCCGGAGAAATAAGAGGAAATAAAAGGGAGAAAAAGAAATAAAAATTGGAAAAAATAACAAAAGAGTCGGGTCCGACTGTGTTGAATGGGCTATCGAACACGGCCTATTCACAGGCGCGATCCCGCTACTGCACGACACGGGAGCTTTTGGCTGCTACGTTTCCGTCCTTGCCCGGTGCACTCCTCCTTAGGTCAACCTGGTGGTCCTAGGCTCCCCAGGGACAACCATGTCGATACCGTGCTTAGCGTGGACGCCCGATCTACATAGGACCGTGCCCAACAGGACTCCCACTCTCAAACCGTCCTCCGGCTCAGGCCTCCGAGTAGCTGGATTACAGGAGCACGCCACCACTCCCAGCCGACATGATGCGATCAAAATTGGGTATTTAAACCTGATTTTACAATCACGCGTTTTGGTGTTGTCTTTTTTATATTGTGAAATATTACTATTGTTTCTGAATTTTTCTGTAACATCTATAAAGCGTTTCTGTAAGCAGTTTGAGTAAACGTTTTACTTTTACATTGATTTCTTCTGTATTTTAACGACTCAATCATCCTTTTTAGGTGCTGCAGCATCCATTTAATGCGGGATTGATACCTGCTCGTTCTACTTTCGGTTTCACAATCATAAATCATAAATAGCTGAGTTTTTTAATAAAACAGTTTCTTCTTCTTTATAGTTAGTGATATAGTTTGATGGAAAAAATGTTGTGTAAAGTTAAATTTACGCAAATGAAAATAAGCAAATCGTATTCGTTTACCCATTCGGAGTGAACTGTTCCTAAAAGATCCCGGAAATAGTGTTTTAAATTACGAATTCTTATAGGTATCTTCTGTAATTGAAAAAATCTCTTCCTACACGCCTTTATTGAGAACGACAATAAATCTAATAATTAAAAAATTAAAATATTTTTTCAATGTAGGTTTTTTTTTTTTTTTGCGTTGAGAAATAAAATTATTTACATTTTTCTAAAGATTTAAAAAATTGAATTCAGCAGTTTATGATGATCTTATGATCTTTCATTCGCATTTAACATAAATTAACAAGTTAATTTTTTAATTTTTGGAAACGAGAATTAATCCGGTGTTATTCTGGATTAACAAATTGAAAAAACGAATGCGTGAGGGTGTCGGCAGACATCACACGTGTAAATGCGCTGTTTATCATGTTTTGGGTGTCCGAATTAGTTGATGTTGAAGGTCGAAACGTTGATTTAAACTGTACCATGGGTGAGAACGTAATCCGATCTGAGTGTAACAGTAAATTAACGGGAAAATTAAAAGAAGTAAAGCTGCAAAATGGTGGTTGTTGGATGCGGAAAATGTAGCAGCAATGGTGGACATGATCCTGAATGGGTGTGTACGTCACACCCATAATATTTGTATGGTGTCGGATTTTTTTTACCCCAATACAGGAGGGGTAGAAAGTCACATTTTCCAGTTATCCCAGTGCCTTATACAACGGGGCCACAAAGTTATTGTGATCACACACGAGTACGATAATCGTAAAGGAGTTCGATACATGACTAACGGTCTTAAGGTTTACTACCTTCCTTTTAAAGCTTTTTACAATCAGTGCATTTTTCCGTCTGGTTTTGCAACGGCCCCTTTAGTGAGAGCAGTTTTGATACGAGAAAATATAACGATTGTGCATGGGCATTCGTCATTTTCGGCTTTGGCCCACGAAAGTATGCTTCACGCCCGTAACCTAGGCCTCAAAACCATCTTCACTGACCATTCTCTGTTTGGTTTTGCCGATGCAAGTGCCATAATAACCAATAAGTTTCTAGAGTTGTCGCTGTTGGAGTGCGACAGTGTAATCTGCGTTAGCCACGTTAGTAAGGAGAACACTGTACTACGTGCAAAGCTCGACCCAAGTTTGGTGTACGTTATTCCAAATGCTGTGGACTCGCTCATGTTTACCCCTGACATTGCACAACGAACTACTGACAATATCAATGTAATTGTCGTAAGTCGACTGGTGTATAGGAAAGGTACAGATCTGTTAGTCGGGGTCATTCCTAAAGTATGTGAACGCTATCCAGAAGTGAATTTCATCATCGCCGGCGAGGGTCCGAAACGTACGGAGCTGGAAGAAATGATCGAGAAACACGATCTGTTTCAGCGAGTTCAGTTGCTGGGTCCCGTCGAGCACAGCCGTGTCCGCGACGTCCTGAATCAGGGTCACCTCTTTCTCAATACTTCTCTGACAGAGGCGTACTGCATGGCAATTGTCGAAGCTGCATCGTGCGGGCTGCAAGTGGTGACGACGGATGTTGGCGGAATTCCTGAGGTGCTGCCTTCGGAATGGACGGACGTTCCAGGAAAACTGGCCTGGCTCACGAAACCAACCGTTGAAAGTTTAGTGCAAGGTTTTGAGAATGCCTTGTCCGATCTCAAGTCTCGCAATGTGGTGAGTCCGAGCATTGCCCATGCTTGGGTTCGTACGACCTACAACTGGCAGGACGTGGTGAAGCGCACAGAACGTGTCTACAACACCATATCGTACAAGCGTACAAAAACGTTAGGCGAACGTCTGACGAGGTATATCAAAGGTTCGTTAGGGCAGAAATTGTACACGATAGTCATTGCCATTGACTACCTCGTCATTCAAGTGTCCAACTGGGTTCTACCAGAAGACAGAATAGACCGTGTGCCTCGCTACGTTCCCAACTTGTGACGGCTTGCTGAACGGGTAGCGCTCTTTCCTGTTAGTTGAACAAGCCAGCACGTGTTCTTGACAAGTAGTACTAGTGATCAAAATAGGCATGCTAGTCAACAAGGTGAAGTAGTGTAAAGTAAACTCGTTAATATTTTGAGTTCCCTTTGGTCCGCTGTATGCCGATAAAGATTGCCTATGCTTTAGTTAAGTTTTATTATGTATTGTTGATTAGTAGTGTTTTCTGAAGTGTATGCACATGTGCGTAGCCTACTGCAGAGAGGCTACTTGAGTATTTTTTTCCTAAACAAAGTCCTCCAAAACATTTGGTACTCCTTAGAATTGAGGTAAAGGTACACGAATCAAGTGTAAGGTACAGTATGCCAATCAAGTTAAGTTTGACGAAAAATTCAAGCTACAAATACGAATCGTGCTTGTTGTGCTAAATTTGATATGCCTGCAGTTGACCTGCGCCTTAGAATGAATAGCCTACGGTACGTGTGATTTTATAATTTAATCTTGCTTTCCAAAATGGCCTGCACCTTAGATTCGAGTATGGGTGGTAGTTGAAACCTAAGTTTAGAATCGGTCTTGGCTGTTGGGAAAATGTTGCAAATTACAATGGGTAAATAGGAAAGGTAAAGATGGCACCAGCTTAGTCCATAAGTCAATTGCGTTTCATCTAGGCTTGCATTGTAGGAAGCTAATTCATTAGTCCAGAAGTTGTGGGTTGGATACCGATGTGTGAATTGAATTGATGTTTGGACTGCCAGGCCTAGTTGAAGAGTACGACTTGACATAAAAGTTTGCGTTCCCAACTCCAATAACAAATCGTGAAGATCAAAAATTTGTCAAACCTCAGGTGTTGTGTAAATGAGTGACGAAGTAATCTTTCAGTGCTAGAGCAATAAATTTTCAATTAAACTTGAAATCTTGTGAAAAAATTGCTGTCTCCCACGTGACGAATAGAAACAGAACTTGGCTATAAAATTTTAATAGCCGACGATCTCGTAACGAGTGCCACCTCATTCACGTACAAAGTTGTTAACAATGACTGTCTTTATGAAAAAGAATTTGTAAGGTTCCTGCTTTGACTGTCGAATTGTACAGGCTAAGTGGTAGCCCTGGGTTCAATTCATAGTCCGGGCAGATATTTTTATTTCTGATCGTCTAGGCCTAGTTGATGGAAATGTGTTCTCATAGTGTACTGAAATCGTCTATTAAACGCCCATGTGAAGCCGACCCCCCCCCCACACACACACACACACAGACACACACACACACACACACACCAATGTTGTAAGGTCAAAATCGTGGAGTATAAAAACCCACCCTTAAATGGTCGTTTGGCGAATAGAAGTCAATAGTCGGCGACTTGGGATTTAGCCAAAACAGTGACTAGCAATAGAGTATTCCACTCAATAAAGGATTTCGGGAACCATATGAGTTAAAGAGACAAACGGTTTGCGGCGTTGTGCTCAGATTTATAATGGGTATATAACAGCTTTTTCTTCATTTATCGTGGGGTTGGAAAAAATTGTACAATTTCATAAATGCATAAATATGTGAAACCAAGCATCATGCAAGACTCATTGTGGTGTGTGGCGAGTACTTTCAATGGTCTACTGGCCAAGTGACGACTGCTACTAGATTAACATTCGAGAGGGTTGCTTTTGACTGCCACGACAATCGGTAGTTCTTGTGGCAAACTTTGGGTAGCGTGCAGAAAAATATGATGTAGTCAACCAAAATTTATGTAATACTTTCGGAAGTTTTTAATAACGAAAGTCTTGCTTTGGTTGCTTGCTTCGTATACAGTACATTAACAGCAACCCAGTTTACGAACGGGTTAGATATGGGTTGGTTTCGATAACCAAACCATGGTTTTCGATTCATAAAAACCTGCTGCCCCTAAAATAAATAACCGTTTCGTCAGTTTTTGGAAGACTTGTTGCTTGTGTGACTGAACTGATCTCAGCCGTCATTGCGTACGCTTGGAGCAACAGGAGACTGATCGGCAACCTTCACCAATGTTGGTCGCCAATGTTGGCGAGGAAAATTCAGCTGCTGGCGACTTGGTTTTTAGATCTACTTGCCAAAATGGCGACTGATTCACAAACCCTGATGCTTAAATTGTCATATCTCGGGAACCGTATTAGCTAGAAACAAGCCGTTTGCGGCGTTGCGTGCAGAATTACAAGCGCTCTCCAACCAAGTGTGCAACAATGTCGCTAGCCACTTTAGTTGATTGGAGAGTTAGATTAATGCAAACAATATTTAAGCATTAAGTAGTAGCGCAACTGCTCAAATTGTTTCTACATGGCAAGGAGGTAATGGACATTGGTGAGTGCATTTTTATTTCTACCGGCCATACAATTCACATTCGTGAAAGTTGCTGATCGACCTTACTCGGCCTTGACTTACGTCTAGTTAATATCTCTATGGTTGACTCACAAGATTTGTCTTACATCTATGGGTTCGCCGAGCCCGGAATCCAGTCAGCAGTCAAATGAAGACGAAATAACTGCATCAAAACAAATACGGTAGGCTACATGTATTTATTGTTATTTTTCTTTTTTGCAAGACACACACAAGTTACTGTGCTTATTTAAGTTACTGTTTTACTTTTAGTGTGCTTTTATAACTTGAATTAGGCTTCCGTACAACGAAGAAATAAGTTGGCATGTATAGTACATAGGCCTAGGCCTAATTGTTTTTCGAAATTTTTAAGGTTTTACCAAAACCGAACCGTAACCAACCGAAGTTTTGGCAAAAAAACAAACCGAAACTTGAAAACCCAACTGACCCGTCCCTAGGTTTAGTACAGTTTAATGGTTCATTTGAACTTGAATCACCTACTGATTTTTCAGTCGTATTACTTTGGTTTATCAAAATTAAAAGTGAAACTTGGCTTACAATTCGTTTTCCAAAAAGTTCTAGTTAGGCTACTTTCAATTAGCAAATATTGTACGCTGCATACTGTCTTTGTTCTTCAGACTTAGGCCACTACACTTGCTACGCCTCAACCACTTCACCAACAAGCTTTCTCCATTTGACATTCCCTCAGTTTGCACTTCACAGTTGGCCTTTAATCAACTCTTTTGGTTGCTATATAGCTATCGCTCTCAATGGTGCCACTTGCGTTGTTATCGTCGTTGACAGAAATGTTGACGATGATTTTATATGCAGGTTCGTGCACATTAACTTGACTACTCTCTCGCTGACAATGCTCGATTGCAATTGATTCCAAGGCTCGGAGGTGTGCTTTCTTAGAGGTGTTAGCCTTGAGCATGACTTTGGTGTTTTTCCAGTCGAGTTCATGCCTTATCTTTTCCACGCGCAGTAACTGAGCACGCGAAAAAGATGACGCGTAAAACCGACTGAAAAACACCAAAGTCATGCTCATGGCTAACACCTAACAAAGCATACCTCTGGACCTTGCAGGCAATCACAGTCCAGTATTGTCGATAGAGTAGTCAAGCTGATGAATATACAAAAACTGGTGTATAAAAACATCGTCAAAATTGGAGTGGTAACTCCCAACCTAAATGGCAAAAATTTCTGCCGACGACCACAACAGAAGTGGCAACCACTGAGAGCGACGTAACTAGTTTTGCATCTGGGAAACGAATCAGTTGAAGAAAATGTATTGATTACTACAGCCTCTTCTATTGTCTGGGCAACCATATGTTTCATTCGAGGTCAAACGCTGTTGACATTTAGGATTATTAGCTCATACTATAAATCAAAATGAGATATACAGTTAAATATATATATATTTATATATATATATATATATACATATATATATATATGGCCATGCAGAATTTAAAAAAAATGGTTCTCCGGCACCATCGCATCAGCTGAAAAGCACCCCATCTAATATTTTGGGGGGGTTTCTATTATCAGATTATAGCATGCTTTGAGTACAATTACGAAAACTGCTTTTTTTTAAATGCATTGTTGAAACTGCCCTAATTTTTTATGTGAAAATGTGGTTCCAACATCTTCCTCGTTAGCCTACATTTTTTTTTTGGCTTCATGTAGACTACTGTATCTCAAAACAAGTAGCCTACAAATTATTTTAAAAAAGAAGCCTCGTCCCTTGTAGATTTTTCAATTTTTTGTGCCATTTTTCTTAAACTTGGCATAGCCATATATGTATGTATATTTTCATATTTTTTTTTATCAGGATAAGTTTTAATACCGACAATTTGGCTTTGTAATTATTATTTATCATACGTAGATAAAACAGCATTTCTGTCCCTGCCTTCTTGCATGAAGGGTATTTTTTTTACTGCCATGAGGTAGATAATTTTTGACGCCAGGTAAAGATTGCTAGCAGCAAAACTTGGCATGCATATGAATTCTTTCAAAAGTGGCATGAATGGAAATGTTTTTCTGCTATTTTTCGGAAGGTTGCGTCAGGATGTGTGGATCATTCAAACTGCTGGACAGAAGATGAGCAGTTAGTCTCCTGGATGGCAGATGAGCGATCACTCTCCTAGTAACCATGGCCATTGCAGGGTGCTATCGAAACCATGGTTTGTGTGGTTAGAAATTTAAGTTTAGGCTAACTGTGGTGGATTATGTTGGATTGCGGAAAAGTGATGATCTGATTTATGAATAAGAATAAAGGCATTGCGTTGTTGCTAGATTGAATCCAGATCATGTATGTGAATGGTCACATAATTGTGGACTTTACCGTGGTGACAAAAACTCTGTCCCTGGACTGAAGTGAGGTTAGAGAAATAGGTTAATGCTTTTTAACGCTCACCCTCAATTTTGGCCAAATCAGTGGTGCACGCCCATGGGCATTTAATTCACGATTTGAGGTAACTCGTAAATGCTGTGTATATTGCTTAATTACTGCTTGGAATGTTGTGCATGTATATCACTTATTTTTTTTTTGTATCGCAAGCCTTTCAAATTTTGTTTATTTGTTTTGTTTGTTTACCGGTATTTATTTATTGACTTGTCTGTAATGTTTCTGCTGTTTCTTGGTTTGTTGTTTGCATAAGTCTGCTGTTTCTCGACTACCGTACTTTGGAGGTTTGCACACTGCCAAATCTGAGAATGGAATCGAGAAACTGTATACTGGATAGTAGTAGTGATGTGCCGATTATCGGAATCATATCGGTATCGGAGGCAATTCCGATATATCGGTACCGCCGATGTCCGCCTCCGATGTGCCGATATACTGTATTGGATCAAATATAGGCCGCACTTTTTTCGAAGCATATACGGAAACTACGATAATTTCGCTAAATATTGACCGATTTTGACGTTCAAGTACACCATTGTAACCCTTTTTTCGCTATTTCCAATGGTGCAAACCACAAGTCGTTAGCTCCACCCATTCTGAAGTTATGTATTAAAAACCACTTAACTTACAGTTTGAAACAAACGTGGCTTGCAAATAGATGAGAAAAACTGCTGCTTACTGGTTTTTAGGACTAATATATCAAAGTGCTCGTCTGTTCATTACTTAATATCAACATTTTCACATAGTTAGATTTTTACATCTTTACAATTGTGCAGAAAATGTTTGGCTGCGTACACTTTTTTTGTGGGGTAAGGTCTGGGGAAAATAGCTGGAAGGAAAAAGAGCTTTGTATTACAAATTTTTTATTTTCTTTATATATTTTTGCGAAGTTATGTTAAATATAAGTTTTTTCTTGTAGTACATCGGCAGCAGAAACTGTACCACAATTAATTTTTTCAGAATAATCATTATTTAGTGTTATATCGGCAGTCAATATTGGCAGTTATCTGCATTCCGTTTTGACAGTAATCGATATCGGTACAACGGCAAAAAAAGCTACATCGGCACATCCCTAGATAGTAGGTCCTGGTCTCATGTATTTTGGATTCTATCCGACGAATATTAGACAATACTTGATCATACGAACCCTCACCATCTCTGTCCTACTTGCCAAAATGCTGACTAGCAATAGAGAACGACACTCGATTAGCTATATATCAGAAAGTGTAGTTTTAGTGTAGAAGTTATAGTGGCGCTGTGAACAGATTTACAAAGGCTATACAATAACTGCTTCTGCAGAAACACTGGGGGTAAATGAAATTATGCAGTGCAATTAATGCATAAGTTTAAATAAGAAATGTAGTGTAAGGTGCAGTACCTATGTGGTGAGTAAGAGCTAGGAAATGGTTATTGATTTTTGAGGCTACCGGCCAAGTGGTGATTGCTGCTTGATTAACGTTCTTGTGGGTTGATCATAGTGTTGGCCTACTCCAAAATATCCTCAAGTAAAGTAGAAATTATATCTTTAATTTTTCAACGAAGTACATAGCCTACGATAGACTCCTCTAATAATAAATTGCATTATAATTAGTGCTAGCACGCTGCAACGTTTTATCGTTCCAAGGGTATGGTAAAACAAGAGATAGTAGCAAATTTTCTAAGCCTTTGCTTTCCAATTTACACCAACAGTCATGAATTCACACACAGTCATTCGCAGCTCCTACATCATCACTTCTTGTGAACCGGAATTCTTCCCTCTGCTGGGGCTACAGGAGCACCTTGACGTAAGCTGTCTAAGCAAGCAATGGCTTTCTGAAAATGTGCAACATCTGTTGCAAGCCACTCCATGCGAGGTACATGTAATTTTATTTGCTGATTTGCTCTGACAGTTTTAATTGTCAAGCTGCAATCAACTCCCCACGGTTGACAACCTGTGGCAGTTTGTACGCAGGCTTCCTTAGGATGCCATCTGTAACTCCCAAGTTGGCTGTGGGCTTGGAAGTGTGGTTGATTTTTAGACTACATTGGTCACTTTTGGGGAGTCAATTGACTAAGATTTATTATTCTGGTCTACGCCGTTGATTTTGATCCCAAAATACATTTTCAGCCTTTCCTATTAAAGTTGCACTATCACCGATTGAAAGTTAGCATAATCTGGCAACATCTAGCGCTGTCTAGTACTATCTAGCAATTGTTTGCACTAAGCGAAGGAATGCACAACGGCAGTTCTTTTAACGAAACAAACAAGCCACGACCTCCTTAATTATTGGGTGAAAATTTGGTACATCCATTCCTCGTGCACCTGGGAATAAGCTGTAGCATTTACCAATATCACTACATTACCGCTAGATGGTGCCATGGTATTTTCGTTTGCTTTTCAATCGGTGATAGTGCCACTTTTAAGTGCCACTCTTATTTTAATCAATTTGTCTGCTGTTCAGTTCTTTGCTCTAGTGCTCGAATGTTTTAACAAGAACAAAGGTTTGAATTGTAAGATATTATAAGGTTTGGTGCTGTATTATACTGTCATTTCAACAGAAATTTAGAGTTCGCTTCTGAATTTAAATTTTCCATACTACTACTACACACAATCTCAACTTGAAAAATACAATTACCGTATTTTTGCAAATTTTAGACTGCTTTGAATTCAGTATTAATTCCTGCTGTTTTCATCAGTCCTACTAAAAAGTGTGTTACTTTGGTGTACATCTCGCTGCACGTCGTTGTCTGTGTTTTGACCTTACTCTCGCCTTACAGGATAAAGCGAGAACTGGATCAAAACGCGGACAACGAAGTACTGCGAGATGTAAACCAAAGTAACCCAATTTTTAGTAGGCCTGACAAAGACCGCTGGAATTAATACTGAATACAAAGCTGTCTGAAAAAGACGATCACTTTGTGTACTTTGAAACAAACCATCGAATTTACCGGACAAATTTCCGAGCTGCTTTCGCCCAATTTCGCACTGTAGATTGTCCATAATCTTGAGAATTTTCGATTGCTTACAGCAATCTTCTTCATGAACATGAATTTACAAGGCCCGTCGAGTCCAAATGCCACGTTCCTAGTGGGGAAAGATTGCTAGCATGCTGCAAGGTTTTATCGTTCCAAGGGTACCATAAAACAAGAGATAGTAGAAAATTTTCTAGGCTTTCCAAATTACATCAACAGTCATGAATTCACACAGACCCACTCACAGCTTCTACATCATCACTTCTTGTGAACCGTAATTCTTCCCTCTGCAGGGGCTACAGGAGCACCTTGACGTAAGCTGTTTGTGTAAGCAGGCAACGGTTTTTTGTAAATTTACAATATCTGTTGCAAGCCACTCCACGCGAAGTACATGTAATTTTATTTCCTGTATTGCTCTCACAATTTTAATGTCAAACTGCAATCAACTCCCCACGATTGACAAGCTGTGGCTGTTTGTACGCAGGCTTCGTTAGGATGTCATCTGTAACTCCAGATTGGCTGTGGGCTTGGAAGTGTGGTTGATTTTTAGACTACATTGGTAACTCTTTATGGTTCGATTAACTAAGATTTATTATTCTGGTCTACACTATTGATTTTGATCCCAATATACATTTCACGTATCCCAAATGTCACATGCCTTGTGGGGAAAGATCTTGATAATAAACTGGACGCCAAGTGGAAACTACGGAGCAACGATCGGCATCAACAGTGGACTGGGCTAAATGAAGCTGAACAACCTTAAAAAACAGGAGGTTTCGGCCGGCGGCGGTAACAAATTCGAACGGCAAAACAACAGACCATGGCGTGAGATGTAAACAGAAGAAAAACGCCCCCCAAAAGGCCTGAAAAAGAAATTCACAAGATTATGGGCAATCTACAGTGTGAAAGTGGGCGAAAGCAGCTCGGAAATTTGTCCGGTAAAAGCTGTCTGAAATTTGCAAAAATATGGCAATTGTATTTTTTGAGTTGAGGTTGTGCGTAGTAGCTTGGAAAATATAAATGTCGACTACAAGTTTTAACCGCTTAATAGTTATCGACTCTGTATTGTACACGTAATTGCGTATTAGGAAATTGTGTTGCAAAGTTAAGTTAGCTACAGTAATTTGAAACGGTGATGAAAAACTGGTTGAAAAATTTATCTAGCAATTTATAATGATTTATTGGTACTGCAGTATTTAATACAAATTGTCTGCAGGTTTTCGACACTTATGATTGCCGTGCAGAAATCTACCAAGTATTTTTTTTTTATTAGTTTACATGAATGTACGAAGATGTAGATCTAAACAGAATTGTGCTAGTATGTGAAAAATTTAGTGTAAAATATTTTGTAATCACATATTTGAGCCCATTTCTTTTGAGTATAATGAACATTTTAGACATGGGACTGTTTTTTAATTGATAGAAATTTTAAATTGGACTCCTTTTATTGAACCAAGATATATTTTTTTTTATTATCCTTATCTGTTTTATACGTAACTAAAGTAATTACTGTATTAAGCCACTATACACTCGAAAGTTGGACGTTATGTCTTTATAGTGAGTTATACAGCGTACGATACTAGTTAAGTCCTCAGTATTATGCACGTTTCATAGTAGTACTTTGTCAGCATCAGCTCATCTTCGAGTATCGCCCTATCATCATCATGTTTTTAATTACCTCCTGACTAAGTACTGATGATGTCCACTGTATAAATTATGCGGGATTTCTGTGGTACGTACTATTGATTTGTTTTAAAGAACAAATTATACTTCAAATTTATAGTGATTTTTTTATCATATTTGAATAGAATATAAAAAATGAAACGCGTTGCGCGTGTAACATTTTAATGGGGTTGGAAATTAAAAATAAAAACTAGTCCACTGTGTTCTTATGGGATCAAAGTGTGATTAAAAAAGGTTTACCTACAGTTTTTTTTTTCTGTGTTAAAATCAAGCACACATGCATCAAATTGGCTGCTATTTTTTCACTGCAGATTTGGTTTTCACAACTTTGTGTTCTGTATCAGTTTGTAGTGGTGTCATGGCTTTGTAGGAGTTTTAGAGGGTGTAATTTGTGAAGAAAGTGTTCTTTTTTTGTTCAATAGAAAGGCCAACAGTATTGTTGTCGGTACTGGTATATTTCGGCACATCAGTTAATGTTTTGTCTGTCTTCTTACAGCATTGTAATTGGCTCTTTTGATATTTGTCTTTTGAAATGCATGAATACAAATGTTACTGTAATAACAGTTTTTTTATCGTGTGCTCATATACAGTATTGGCATCTTGTATTGGAACATTTTGATTGCTCAATAACGAGTCGTGTGTTTTCCATTGGGAATTAATTTTGAAACAGTAAAAATTAAAAAAATTAAGTTTGCCGACCTCAACATTTTATTTTTATCAAAAATACAGGACTGTTTACGTTTTTTATACGCTTAGATTTCAAAGTTTAAGGATATTTACCGTTCCAATATCCTTGCAAATTTTCGACAGTCAGGTTTTCTGGAGTTGGAGGGGCTCAGAACGACTGTCGTCATCAGGCTACCACATCACCGCTTAC
>JAHWFP010153000.1:3852-28463 GCA_023313725.1 Lithobius niger | reverse complement strand
GAGTTACTGGTAGGAAACGTTGGCTTCTGCCTCTTCGGATGTCTCGTGTTGGGTTCGCGTTAGGTAGAAATGGAGTGCTAGGATGGGGCATAACAGACGTTCAGGTTTGTCTTCTGTTATGTTGGAGAGAGCAGGACATGTTATGGGTTTCGAGTGTTCAGATGGTTTCTGAATTTTGGCGTGGAAACCTTCTCTTGGATGAAGGGTTACAGATGACAAATTTGGGCCGAAAATGCAGTAGGTCGAATCGGCTGACAAGGCTTGGATTTCGGAACAGCGGGCACTTACTGCTGGTGTTACGAGGAAGACAGTGTTCCGGGTTAGAAGATGGAAGGAGCTGTCTTGCATTGGTTTGTAGAGGGCCTCTATTAGGGAAGGACGATTGACAAGTCCCAGTCTGAAACGTTTCTTCTCGTTGTAGGTCGTTCATTCGCGAAGGAAAAGAGGAGTGTAAACAGAGGAGTGGAACAGAGTGAGATACCATAGTCTTCGAGTAGTATGGTTTTCCCTGCAGCTTTGAAGACCGAGTTTAGGGCTGAGCGGTATACCAGAATTGTTGAGCCTTTGAGCTTGTTGGTGTTGAAAAGGTCGGTGAAGAATCTTAGCAGTTCGGGCAGAGGGGGGGGGGGGTCGATTGGATTAATTTTCCTTGTGAAACACCAATGAAACCATTTGGACCAGTGGCTGTCGTACATTTTGTTTGTGAAATCTCTGGTAGCTTTCGAGGCGATTCGGATGGCATCTTCTTGATGAATTCCAGCCTTTTAAGGAGTTTGATGATAGCAGCCACCCGTGTAGGTTTAGGTTCGTCAGGTTCGTGCCCTTTTGTTGTGACAGAAGATCTGGAAGAAGAGGGAGGCTTCTTGGAGTGTCGACTAGTAGAGACAGAAGGTGAGGGAACCATGGTGCCGACGGCCAGAAGGGGGCTATAAGGAAGAAGAGGCTTTGGCTTTCTTCGGCTTTCTGCAGTACTTGTGGATGGAGTTTCAATGGTGGGAACAGATATGCGTAAAGGTTGTGCCACGGGTACGTTAGGGCGTCTACTGCTATTGCCTTCTCGTCCGGAATCTGGCTGATGTAGTGGGGAAGTCTGGCATTGTGCCTCGTGGCGAATAGGTCTAACATTGGTGTTCCCCATGTCATGAAGAGATATTCGCAGATGGATTTCTTAAGGGACCATTCTCTCGTTGGAGGTGTTCGTCAAGAAAGGGAGTCAGCTATGACGTTCCTGTTCCCAAGTATGTGAAGGGGTAAACGTGTTATGCTGTTCGAGATGTAGAGGTTGAGGATCACGGAGGTTAGGTTTTGGAGAAGTCTGGATTTGGTTCCACCTTTTTTCATTATGTAAGCTAGCGATGTTGTGTTGTCCGCTTGAAATTGGATCATTTGGTTGCTAATGTGCGGGAGGAAGTGCTCTTGGGCTAGAAGGATTGCTCGAAGTTCGAGGTAGTTGATGTGGAATGAATTGTTTTCCTGCCAAGTGCTTCAGATTTCTTGGTTGTTCAGATGGGCTCCCCAGCCGTGGTTCGAGGAGTCGGTGAAAAGGAGTTGATTGGGAGTGGGTTCGTGAAGTGGAACTGTCTTGGTTAAGTTTGTTACGTCTGCCCACCAAAGGAGGCTTTCTTGGGGAAAGTCTGCATGGAACGGCCATTGTTGGTCTTGGTTGAGGGCGTGGTTTGGCCAGTTGTCAATCCGGTGGTGGTGAAAGGGTCTTACCATCCAGTGGCTATAAGGTATTGGGTTTGCCATCGAATCCATTTTCCCAATGAGGGAGTTCAGTTCTCGGAGGGAGAATGATTTTTGATATAGGAAGTGACGAATATGACTTAGGTCTTGGACTCTTTCTATTGATGGAGGAATTGTTGCTGATGAAAGACTGAATGAGGTGCCTAGGAACGTGAAGCCTGCTCTGGAGTGAGGCATGATCTGGATTGGTTCATGCCGAATCCCAATTGGTTTAGAAGTTGGATTGTTTTGTTCGAGACGAAGGGGGGTCTTGGTTGTGGAAGGCCCAGTCGTCGAGGTATGCGCTCGCTTGGATTTGTTGTTGGTGTAGGTGAGCGAGGAACGGTTTTAGAACCAAGGTGAAAATTCTTGGTGCTTCGTTTAAACCAAAAGCCAGCCAACAGAATTCGTAGACCTGATGGTCGTAGATGAACCGGAAGAATTTGGTTGAGGATGGGTGAAGTGGTAGATGAAGGTATGCGTCCTCTAGCTATGGAGACTGTCCAGTCGTCTTGTTTGAAGGACTGCCGGATGGTTTCCAATGTTTCCATCTTGTGGGTTGTCGATGTATTTGTTTAGTGGTTTCATGTTGAAGATGAGCCGTTGGCCTCCTGATTTTTTCGGCCGGGTGAAAATCGTGCTTTAAAACCCCGGGCCTGGGTTGTGGTGTTTGATGATTGCTTTCTTTGTGAGAACAAGTGCGATCTCGGCCGAAAGGGATTCTGTGACTGGCGATGAAAAATTCCTCGGAGGGGTGTTTGCTAGTAGTGGGTCCAACAGGAACGTGGAACGGAAACCCTTTTTGATTATCGATAGAATTTTGGTATTGCGATTTGGTCTCTTCCAAGCTGGGCAAAAGTGGCGGAGTCTTGCGCCGACCTGGAAGCAGGAGAGCCGGAAGCAGTCATTGTTTGCGGTGGGAGCCAGGGGATGAGTAGCGGCTGCGGCAGGCTGGGGTTGCGGCCTGCTTTTGTTGGCTCCGTTGGTTGGGGCGGGATCAAGCCTGTTGGTTTGGCCGAAAGGGCTGGTTCTTGTGACCGTTGGAATTTTCGTTACGTGTTGGAGTGGAGGCAGTTGACGGTTTATTCCAGTCTTCAGATGGGGTACGTGGACTTGGGTGTTTGTTGGGTTTGAATGGACGAAAAGATCGCTTGTCTTGATGAAAGGGTTTGTGCTTGTGTGAAATGTCAAGGTGGGGCACAAGGGCCAGAATCAGACCGCAGAAGAGGGTGTCAGACTCATGTAGCGGTTGATTCCGCAGTGGTTGTTTCGTGATTCGTTGAGATTGCTTGCAGATTTGAGAGCCGATTCTCTTAAAATCAAGAGAACAAAGCCCGAGTAGCCCAATTCAGGGAATTGTAGGTGGCAAAGCTTGCCTTTTGGAAGAGTTGAGATATGAGGGACAAAACGTTGCGAATCACTTTGGGGCTTGCGTCGGCCATAAGCTTCTTGCATAATGCGTTTACTGCCGTGTTGAGTACGTCAGCTTGGTAGACGGCTCGTAGGCGCAAAAATAAGCATTTGTTGTTATCGTAAATGACGAAGGAAGGTGCTTCAATTAGTTTTGGGATAGTTAAGGCTGTTCCAAAATCAAGTTTGACGTGGCTGCAAAGGAATTTGCATTCCTTGTACGTGTCGAAGTTTTTAGGGTTGGTGGCGCCAACCCCAAAGGGGCGGAAAAAGCTTGACTCATGGCCGGGCCAAGGTGCTGGGGGTTCAGTGTTCAATTGAAAGGGCTCTCCTTTGCCCACTAGGGAATCGCCATTACGGAGACGACAAGTCGGTAGTGTTGTCGATTGGCCAAGAAGGCTGCGGGGCTTGGCATCTTTGCCGCGAAGGGCAAATCCAAAGATGGTTTTGAGGCCTCTGTTCATGACTGGAGCGTCGGTGGACCGGGACCGTTTGTACAAAAAGCAATCCGTTACAGTCTGTTCTCCTGTTTTGAGTAAAGACGCCAGTGAGATAGTGGGGTCGTCGGTGTTGTCGTCCGGGAAGTGGATGTGCTTAGCGGCCACCGGAGGTGTGGTCCGATGGCAGGCGGCGCCGAGGTCGTGGCCGAAAGGAATCTTGGTTTTCGTTTCTTTGCCCTAGACGAAGGGATTGGGAAGTATCGCTTGCAGCTGTCGTGGCTCACAGTAGACGCTACCCATTCTTGCGTATTGGCCCGACGAATGGACGAGGAGCAAGATGGGGGAGGCATGGGGGTCGTTTTGGCATATTGACGAAAGACTGAGTCGACTAGGTTGTGCGCTTCACTCCAGGTGACGCTGTGGTCTCTGCGAGAAGATTTGGACGAAAGATTGAGTGGAGAGTTTGTGGAAGGGGGTGGTTTAATCCGGCAGAAGCTTGACGGAATTTGCGTTTAGCCTCGCGGAAATTTTCTTTAGCTAAGCGAGGGCTTTCTTCTAAGGCTGAAACGTCGGAAGGGGCGAAGTCCGTTGACCGTCTTGAAGCAGTGAATCATTTTCATCATTGGCGACATAGGTGTTCCGGTTTGGCCGGTCGCCCAGCGGTCGTCATGGACGAAAGGCTGGTGAGCAGATGATAGAACAGCATCCGAATCATCCAAGCGATGGGCACGATCACGTCGAAAGCAGAGGCGTCTTCGACGGCGTCCATCTTCCGGGCTTAAGATAGATGAAAATCCAAATTCCTGAACGAAAGGGGGGAAGACGAGGTGACACGTAGGAACCTTTGGAGGAAAATGAATGCCGGAACCGGTCACGTTCTCGCTTTACATAGAGGAGGACTGCGTCTATACAAGCGCAGTAGGGACATGCAAGCAAGCAGCTACACGCAACCAAAAAACCTCCAGGGAGACATTCCATTGAGGACAATGTAATGCTAAATTATCAGGTTAATATGTTTGGCAAATAAGAAACTTAATTATGACTGCATCATGTTTTTTTAGGCATTTTCTTTCCAAATTAAATTAAACTGAGTTCAGTTTAGAATTATGTAAATAGGCCCGTAGCTAAACATTGACGATTGGGGCTTGGCTTAAGTGTACATTTTTTACCGTTAGGCTATAGTGAATGATGATGAACTGCTATGTGCGAGCATAGGCAGTAGATTGGGTCACCCATCCCCAGCCGGAGGCCGACAATTTTTTTTTTTTTAATGGACTATCGCGTGGTAAAATAAAAGTGAAATCTTTTGCTTAGTTTTATCCCAAATTACCAGGCCTAGAGGTTTCTGCAAAAAACTTCCACATTATAAAGCAACAACATGCTCCAGTTTTCAAAAAATGAAGCGCTGAAAAATGGAAAAAAATGGCAAAACCTTTTACTCAGTTTTGTCAAAAACAACTTGAGGAATGTTGGAGAAAAGCGGCTACATTTGAAATCGACATGCTCCATTTTTCATTTTTTTCTACTTTGATGCAGGGGATCTTAGAGTAGGGTTACTCTTCACCCCTCCCCCGGTCTCTCGGGCTGTGGTGGCGCCAGGCATGACTAGTCGTGATTGCGCCGTGTCACGTCACATGGGCATGGCAGTATGGTTACGGTATATGCCAGACGGCTGAAGGAGGTAAAATTAAACCAGTTTCTTAAAACGATATATATCTGCCTGCACTAAGAGTACTATGGGGAAAGGTAGCCTAATGGTTAGCACGACCATTTCATGTGCCAGAGGTCCCGGTTTCGATCCTGACCTCAGCCACCCTGGCATTTTCGGGAAGAGAAAGGCCATGTGATGCCTCGTACTCATGTCGATTGTGGCATGTAAAAGATCCTAGGAATTTCCAATTGGAATTACCTGGCGAAATTATCCCTCTCTCCTCCTGGCGCCATGGCTTCGGCTGGGAGCGCGGCAAAACTACAGCACTACGAGTACTCCAATGGTGTACAGAAGGTTTTAGAATTAAATTTAGATTCTAAAAATTATATAACTTGACAAAATTAATATTTTTTTCTGACTTTTTTAAATTATGGATCAGGAAGCTGGTCGATAGAGAGGAGGGGCGCCGACGGCCTGGGGCGCGGGTCCCATTTGGTGGACTGGCCCAGCTCCCAGGGTCCCAAATGGCCCCTGGGAGCTGGGCCAGTCCACCTCTGATTACCATCTATGTATTCAACTCTGAAAGACCCAGATCTCTACTAGTTTAACTCACGTGCAGTTAATCCGTGACAAAATCTTCGAATGGATGCATTCTGTCAAGCATGAACGATATTCATTTGGTTCCTTGCACGGACGATTTCTTGTGTTTGCACGAATGTACTGAAAAACATATAGGGAAAAGCGTAGGAGCATATCAACTATAACACTTAATAAAGAAAACAAATAGTAAACTTCTTCATTTCGGGTAAGAAAGTTAATGAGGAGGGAGGTATTTTGTAAGCTCTTTTAAAACTCTGTACTAACTTTTTCATGATTACTAGACGTTATCTTTGGACATTGGTTAGCTTTCGAATCGGCATTGGGATTGGATCGGTTATCAATATACTTTTATAAGATATTGGTAAATCGAATCAGATCAAAGTGTGATCAGTCAGTTCCTAACACATTCAAAGAGGATTTTGCCAAATCATCTAAACAAACCTTTTCAGCCCTCTATGGGCAATCCTTTGGAAGCAACCTGCGTCCCAGGTTTTGTGCAGTGCAGGTTTTGTGCAGTGCAGGTTTTGTGCAGTGCAGGAAATCATTCCCCCTTCCATGTGGCCTGAGGCAATGCATTTGTTTTAGCCCTGCAGTTCATCAGCATGTGGCCGTGTTGAGAACTTTGGTTCACGAGATAAAATACTTATGATTTTTAGTTAATTGTTGGAATTCATTTATTCTATTTACATGGCGTTATTGTACGGTTCTAAGCTGTCTGTGTAGTTGTTCCAATTGGACTTCAGCTGTAGTTGTTCAACGTTGGATTTGTCCCATAGATGGCTCAGACTGTTAACAGGTAAGCCACATCTAAACAATATCCTATCCAATTTGCTTTTCTTTTGTCAATTACACAATGTTCAGTTTGTGCATGTGCGTTTTAAATAAAACGTCCTGTTGTTTTTTTTCCTAAATGAAGTTAGCAGGGGTTCAGCTTTTCACTGCTCAATTTCGTTCCTGCATTCTCATATGTTCAGTGTCTACACTGGCATTGTGCTAAACTTCAACCCTGTTCCGTTACTCCCGACTATTCCAACTATTATTCCAATTTAATAATTCTTTACTAAGTTTAGCTTATACCTAAACCCATGTTAGTCACCATAATAAGAACCCTGAGTCAATAAGAATCGATCGTCGGACTGCAACTACCCTGGTACAGTTGTTGAAGGGAATTCTTTCATAGCATCGGGTAATGGCAGGTAATGTCTCGGGACGAGACAGAATACCCTCACGGACAAACTCACGATGGTTTATAAGCATATTGGGTAACGCTTCATTCCCCTTCAAGTCAATTGTTCTTGGGACCTTCTAAGACACTGGGGTGGGGCCTCTTACTGAGTTGTTTTTAAAAATTGCATAATTGACAAAAGAAAATCCCATTGGATACGATATTTTTTTTGATGTGCCTTGCCTGTTAACAATGTGAATCATGTATGGTATGAAGCCAACATTGCAGAATTGAAGCAGAAGTCCAATTAAGACAAACATACAGACAGCATAGAAGTTTACAATAAAAGCATTCGTTTAATTACCAAAACACTTAGCAGCATTTTATCTTTTGATCCGAGATTTCCAACCGGCCGAATGAAAGCTAGTGTGTGGCCAATGAAGGCAATGCCACACTCGAATGATACCAAGTGGAAACGCAACGGTTGTTTAATGGCCACCCAAATTTGAAGGCCAAGTAATGCTTACTCCGAGATGCAGCCATACTAGGAAAGTGATGCCAGATGCTGCAAAATGATTGCAGAAATACTGAATGGTGAAAAATAGCAGTCGCAGTTTGGACTTGGAGTCGTACCAGGAAGTCGTACCAGTAATTGGAAATTCAGTAAGTTGAATATCTATTTTGTAATTTATGGTAGGAAAAATAAAATGTGCTACAGCCCAAAGTAAGCATGGGTACAAGAATCTTTCTTACACTGCTTTGACTGCAATGGCAGCAACCGCAGTGTCAAATTAAAAGTATCACAGCTGACTTGCATCACTTAAAGAGTCAACGCACTTTATATTGGCTCTTAATGTATTCACCGTAAATTAAGTCACTTTCTTACATCGACTTAAACAGTCAAAGCACTATCAGAACTAGCACTTATGGCGATATCCCATGTTGTATTAACTCCTACTGAACACTGTGGATGGCAGAAATTATCATGCTGAAATGTTATGAAACTATGTTATGAAGTGTGGTGGCTTAATCGACTCAGCATGAAGTATCCTGTAATTAATCATTGTCACTGCTACTCACTCTAGGTCCCTGTACGCACTCCTCTCCTAAAGTGCTTTCTAGATGAAGCGATGCGAATTCAGGTGACATGAGTTAAAGTGACGTAAGAAATATCCGTGTACCCTCAGTGTAGATAATTATCAATGATGACACAATTCAAACAACATTCAAGTTGATTACAGGATGCAAAGAAGGGTGATTACCTCTTTCATTGAAAATGTGATATCAGTTTCGATACTTGGGCTTAATGGCTTGCCAGTGTCCTTGAACAGGACGTTTGGCAGTTCACTGGGATCTTCATGCAAAATTATCTAAAAATAAAAGTAGGAACTCCTTTAAACATTTATTGTGTTTGGTTCAGTTCCTACTTTTCTTAGCAGCAACTGCCCCTTTAAGCAAGTCAAATCCAACTGGAAAAAAATTGCCACAAATGTTTTTTAAATACAGAAAATTGTCCTTTGTGATGATTTATTTTAATTTCTTTCGTCACGTTTTTTAATACACAGCACAGGAGTGATATTTTATTTCGACAGTCATCCTGTGGTACTCTGTGGCACCCTATTGTGAGCAGAGCTCCAAATCGCACATTCAAATTCTCCATGGTCGAAAAATAATGTTTGGAACTGGAATTAGTTTCACAGCGAAACACCTTGTACTTGGCAAATTATTCATCGACTGATATCAAACTTGACATATCGATTGTAAATGCCCACAGAATCAGCTGATCTTCCTTAAAATTTCAATTAAATTGCAACTACTGGCGTAAAGATAACTGAAACCACTCATGATGAAGATAAAGAAACTTTAGTTTTCCCATTGGACATCCGTCGCGGAAATAACAAATAAGTTCCTACCATCCCTGGAATAACAGCACTACTGACATGAGCTTTCATGACCAAGAACAAGACAATAGCCGATCCATTCATGATGATCTGTGGCTCGGCGAAATTCCTATGCATCACTGCAATTTGGTGAACTTGAAAAACATACAGACTGTTTTGGCATCTCCCCATCAAACTTTATAATTTTTTTAGTCACTTATCAGAATTTTAATTTGGTGAACAATAAGCTAAAATCATTTCGATTTTTACCGCATTTGATTTCATAAGTTATGATCGCAACAGAATTAAAATGATCAAAATTTAGAAAGACAGCCCCTCTCATCCATTTGTATTAATAATGTACAATTCATTATGTATAGTCCAAATGAATGAAAAGGGTTAGATAGGAATGAAACCATAGAATCTTTGCTAACATCCAAGATGCCGTTTTGGGACAAAGTGTTAACGATTAATTAGTTAATTAATCATGTAATTAATAAACAATTATAAATTTTAATATTAATCAAAATCACGTTAATATATTACATATTAATCAAACCTCTAGCACACAGGAATCCTTATTTATTTATTTTTTTATATTGGCTGAGTCTAAAAGAACCAAGTCAAGTCACTATAGGGAAAGAAATATTGTGAAACAGGTTCGGAAAATATATTCATGGTAGTCAGACAGGCAGAGTCATGCAGCATGAGCAATAGCAAAACTTATAGAAAGATGATGCAAACGCATGCAGCAGCTGATGTAACGATGCAGCAGGATGATGAAAACATGTTGCAAAGAATCTAAAAATAGTAACATGAGGTAGTGGAAAATGACATCATGTCTATTCACCTAAAAAGTATAAAAGGAAAAGAGCAAATCATTCGATATCATTCAGACCCCAGCTCCTGGCCGACTTGCTGCTCATGCTCAGACCGCAACATCCGAATTTAAGTATCATTCTGACTTATGTATAGAATTATCATAATGTTAACTGAATATATCTATATCAAGCTAATAATTAGCCTGAATCAGTTATCCAACCTGGACCAAAACCCCGAATTATAATTGTGAATACGAAATTATCATAATATTGACGAATTATTGATATTCATTTATTCTTGGCTAGGGTAAATCCACCCAAAACCAAAACTGGTAGAAAAACCCGCCAAGTTTCCAAAAACGGTCGGCCTTTGAAGGTAGTGATATCATTCCACCAGGGAAAGACCGCCAGGGTTAATCCTATTAGCCAAGTTAATCGCACATACTAATAGTTCGAAAGTTAAATGAAAACTAGAAGATTCATTCAAGTTTTCATTTAACATCCAAAGTATTATTCGGTGCGATTAACTTGGCTAATAGGATTAACCTTGGCGGCCATTCCCTGGTGGAATGATATCACTACCTTCAAAGGCCGACCGTTTTTGGAAACTTGGCGGGTTTTTCTACCAGTTTTGGTTTTGGGTGGATATCACAACTTTCATAGGACTGTGAACGTACATAAGGTTACACCGTCTGTTTACGATGCTTCAATCACATTTTTTGCACACACTGACTAACAATCGCAGATTTCGTTCGCTTCGCTCACTCAATCAGTACATCCCCTTCAGTTGTTTTGTTTAACCCTGCAACTTCCCCTTAATTTTTCAAGATTTCGTTCATATTTAATCATGCAGAAACCCCCAAAGGTCGCTGTTACTAACACAGCAGAACGCGAAGCATTTTTTTTTTTTGGTTATTAACAAAAAAAACCATTAGCTCGTGTATGCTCGTATTGTTGCGTAACCATCAACTAACGTGCATCCCTTTATTATTACGCAATCCACGGCAACGTTAATGTTTCTTTATTTTGTCCTTGGTTATAGTTCAGTTTTTAGTTCGCCCAGGCTTTTACAATAAATCTTAGGACCAGTCTTGGTTGTTCAAGCCATTGTTGCTATAATCTTTGGTTGCAATTTGGAAAAGAAACGAAATTTAAATTCGCCGGTGGCAAATTTCAAAACCCTCCCACGCATTTGTCCTGACCCCTACAACCCCCAAACCAACAAAAGGACCATCCTCAGATCACCAAGCATCCGTGTGCAAAAATTCAGGTACGTAGGCCTTCGCAATTTTGTGCTAGCCATGAGCAAAAAGTCTACGGGATTTAACAGGGGAAAAATCTTATTAGCTAGTCAGCTAGCTAGCTAGACAGTAACATAAAAACAACGTTATTGACGCATCTTTTTCTCTATGATTGGTGGACACTCATCCTTTAAATTTTAGTTTTTCCTAATCTCTGACCCTTCCCCTTACATTTTCCACAATTTGAAACATTTCTGTCGCATTGGGATTTATCCTCAATATACCAAAATATGCTTTCAGTTGCTTACAGTTAACGGACACATGTCTGCTAGTGAGCCACCTCTTTATCATTAACAATCAATTTTTAACAATCGGATGTCTACAATAGGAGATATACTGTTACTTGGCGGCGACACACTAGCGCATGTCTAGATAGCAGGACAATAATATTGTAAACCAATCACGTAATTAAAATCTGGCCTTAAGAAAACTCACTATCGTCTTTAATGAGTCTATTAACACTGGCGATAGCCAGTGTTAGTAAGGGTCGACCTAGGACCTCTGTGTTAAACTCTCAACTTTGAGAGCTTATAACTCCGTCAAAAGTAAACATATTTAAACCAAATTTGGAATCTAGCCTTGACTAGTAAAGGCCTGTCTGCAGTCCAAAAATTGTGAAATTCGGTCCAGCCAAACCCGAGATGCAGACAAGGGCCAAATAGACAACTTCTTGTTCAGCTTCTTCTTGTTGTTGTTGTTGTTGTTCTGGGGATACTTTCGTCTGTCCTCTCTACAGGTCAAACCATTTGTCCTATAAAGCTGGTTCTTAGCTCATTTTACAGGTATTGCTCTGTAGATGTGCCCTTTTCATAAGGCCTTTTCTAATTGGTCAAGTGGTTCAGGGGTTACGGAGCTCTAAACCACCATATTGATTGTTTTACATTGTTTTAAACATTGTTATTATGCAACAATACCAATTAGCAAACATCAGCTGCGAGACATAGACTGAAGATTAAAGGATTTGTTTCTATTGTTAACATTGGCGATAGCTAGATTAGTGAGGGTCAGCCTAGGGTCTCTTGTGTTAAACTATCAGCTGTGACCGCCAACTGCACTGTTTTACAGTTTAGCTGCAATTCTAAAAGTAACACGAATTAATAAACAAAAACGGAACGTTAAATGTTTAGAGTAAGGATCTAAAAGTCAAAACCTAGAAGGAACACGGATAAGCTTTGACAGTTAGGGTCTAGGTGTAAAATTTTGTCAGTAAGAGGCTGGAAAGCATTAGACCCTTACTACCCGGTGGTCAGCAATAAATACATTTTCACGAAAAACTGGAAATCATCCTACAATGACCCATGTGATGATCAAGTGGTAGTATGGTTATACGTTTCCTGCTTTGCTTTACGTTGAAAATTATTTTTCAATTTAGTAACATGCCAGCATATTCGTAGCAAACAGCATTATGGTAATCCTCTACCATAAATCTACGAAATATAATAAAAATTCTAAAGCATCAAAAGACAAAATGCCAAACTTCACAAGAAAATTGTGTTATTAAAGTTCCAAAACAATATTCTAAGAACAAAGAAAACCTGCTACAACCGTTCATACACACGTTCAGTTCGAAGAGACTAGAACTAATCTAACCACCGGGTAGTAAGGGTCTAATGATTTCCAGCCTCTTACTGACAAAATTTTACACCTAGACCCTAACTGTCAAAGCTTGTCCGTGTTCCTTCTAGGTTTTGACTTTTAGATCCTTACTCTAAACATTTAACGTTCCGTTTTTGTTTATTAATATATATTAAGATAGAATATTATTAAAATATTGAATATTGGTCATTCTTGACTTATGGCTATAGTTGGCAAAATAGGCCAACTAAAACCATAACAAAAGTATAAAACACTCCTCACATTATATTCAAGACTATACATAACAGAGTGTTAATACTTAAGTTATTACCCCATAGTTGGTCCAGACCGAAGAATCAAAATTTTTCATGTCAATTAAATATCCATTGTAGCCACCATCAAAGCGGAAAGAGTCACCTATAAAAAAAGAAAGAAGACATTGAGGGGCTTTGTTAGTGGACCTAACCTCATTTTTCAGCCAAGTATGTACAGTCTCAATACCAACATTACCTAATCATGCTGGGTTTGGATTGATCATACATTCTTGGTTTTGTTCAGTTTTAACCCATAACCGCCTAGATACGAACGTACGCCCTCAACGTATAACAGCGAAAAACTAAGTCCCAGCGCGAGCTTTGTGAGGGGTCCTGGGGACCCCGAGAAAAACGGCCAGTCACAGCACAGTGGTCAGCGTCGTCGGCTCCAAACCAAGAGAATGCCGCTTCGAATCCGAGAACCGGCCCGAGTCCACTCTAAAAAAAAAAGGGTCTGAAAGTTTTTTCAGGCGGTTATGGGTTATTGGTTGCAATCAAGTAGTTTTCTCAACCCTCAGCTAACCCATAACCGCCTAGATACGAACATACGCCCTCAACGTATAAGTCCCAGCGCGAGCTTTGAAGAGAGCGGAGATGTGGAAGTCATCCATAAGTGCAGAGCATCTGGCCACTGGGAAGACAGTGTTCAGGGTGGACTGGTAGATGAGGATAGTGGAACCTTGTAAGCCTTCATTAAAGAGGTCTGTTAGGAAGCACAGAAGCGGAGCTAGAGATGGAGCGACCAGATTGATCTGCTGCGGCATACACCAACGAACCCATCGTCATAGATTCTGTTGGTGGATGACCAGACTGCCTTAGACGCAATACGAGAGGCCTGTTATGAAGGAACGCCTATAGTGTCGAGTAATCTGATGATAGCAGCCATGCGTGTAGCTGGAGCCTCCGGGGTTTGCAATGGAGCACGGTCCCCGATGTTGGGACAGTAGGTCCAGTATGCCTGGTAGGCACCGAGGAGAGTTGATCAGGAGGCTGAGTAGAAGAAGTGTGAAAATCTGCTTTGTACGCAGAACCTTGAAAAAGCTGAGCTCCTTAGTGGTGTGTTTGCTTCTAACAGCATTGCTGATCATGGCCGTTGTGGTTGTCCTCGGGCAGGAGCACCGAGTACCTTCGGTAAGAGCCCTGATGTCGTTTTCACTGTGCCCAAAATCACGAGGGCTCTTTTGAAATTAAATCCTAGTAAATCTTGTGGGCCTGATGGTCTCTCTGTGTATCTTTTGAGACAAATTGCCTACGAAATAAGCTATCCATTGTTTAAGCTTTTTACCTTATCTTATACAAGCAGGTGTACACCTAGTCAGTGGCGTATAGCTATTGTAACACCTGTGTTTAAGCGTGGCTCCGCTTCGGATCCGTCAAATTATCGCGCCATTTCATTAACATGTGTGGCCTGTAAGATAATGGAATCTATTATTAGGGATGAAATTCTTCACCACCTACATGTTTTTTCCATAATTAGCCAGGATCAATTTGGTTTTTTACCTAAGAGGTCTGCAACCCACCAGCTACTTACTGTGCTTGATCGATGGAGTAGCGGACTCGACATTGGTGTGGCTACCGATGTCATTTTTTTCGACTTCAAGAAGGCGTTTGAGTCGGTTATACACCGAAAACTCCTACTTAAACTTACTGAGTATGGCATCGTGGGAAATCTAGCAGGTTGGATCTCTGCGTTCCTTTATAATCGTTCACAAAAGATGAAAATCGAAAATACGCTGTCAACCAGTGTCATGATGCCTTGTGGTGTACCACAGAGGTCCATTCTGGGCCCCCTACTGTTCGTTATACACCTTCACAACTTGCAATTTTCAAATGGGGAAACTTACGGATTTAAATTTGCTGATGATATTAAAGTTGGAACGGAAAGCTTTTGGCATCGTGGGTCCCCGGCTCTTGACTCTGAAATTCGAAATGTGGAATCTTGGTTATTGCGATAGCAGTTACCACTTTCTTCTTCAAAATGTTTTACTTTCCACGTGGCACACATAACTTTTGCTCGGACTACCTTCTTGGATCCCAGGCCCCTGACTCTATTGATGAGGTTAAGGACCTTGGAGTGTGGTTTACCAAAATGGTAACGTTCTAATTAAAATTTGGGCCTTTAAGGTTTTTGTGAGGCCCATCCGCTACAGCAGTTTGGTCCCCTCAGTTATCGGATGACCTTGACCTGATAGAATCCATTCAGCGCCGGTTTACGAAAAGCCTACATGGCATGCGCGACCTTAGCTATTATGAACGCCTAACACGCACGGGGCTGGACCAACTTGAATTGCGTTGCATTCGCTTCGACTTAATTCTCACATACAAAATACTCCGTGGGTTGAGTGATGTGAATCTTCCCTTTTTCGAACCCGTATTGGGAACTATGGTTACAAGGGGTCATAACTGGAAGCTCACTTGCCAGCCTGTGCGGACTACCTGCCGCCTAAACTTTTTTCCATACGTGTCGTAAATGTTTGGAATGCCCTTAAGGTAACAACTGTAGACCAGCCAACGGTGCAGGGATTTTGCCGTATGCTAAAACAGAAAAATCTCAACAAATTCCTGAAGCGTCAGTATTTACTATCGTAGTCTATTATTGTTTATAATGGTCTCTTTTCCTTTTCTCTTAGTTTGGCTCGGTATCAGCGATTCAACACCCTTCCGTAGTCCTTCCACTTCTATGTGGAGAAATTATTATAAGAGGAAACCAGGCGGCCGACGGCCAGTTGGCAGCGATCAGAATAAAGCGACTCGGGGACTGGGCCACCTTGCGTAGGACAAGGGGAAGTAGCCTGCATGGAGGAAACAGGTAACTGAAGAGGTGGCTCCAATCCAATGCCAGAGCATCCACTGCTCATGCTTGGTCATCGGGAACCTGGCTGACAAATTGGGGAAGTCTGGCATTGAGCCTCGTGGCAAAGAGGTCGACATACGGTCGCACCCATAAATGGAAGAGATACGTGCAAATGGATGTTTTAAGGGACAATTCGCCCGCTCGAGGGGACCGCCATGACAATGAGTCTGCTATCACGTTGCAGCTGCCCGGAATGTGGAGCTGTAGTTTTGTGCTGTAGTTTTGCCTCGCTCCCAGCAAAGCCATAGTGCCAGAAGGAGATAGGGACAATTTTACTAGGTAAATCCCATCGGAAATTCTTAGGTTCTTTTACATGCCACAATTGACTTGAGCACGAGACATCACAGGGCCCTTCTTTCCCGAAAATGCCAGGGGAGGCTGAGGCCAGACTCGTACCCGAGACCTGTGGCTCACAGGACGGTTATGCTAACCATCAGACCACCTTGCCCCATCGGAATGTGGAGTTATAGTAAGGTCGTCTTCAAGCGAATGCACAGGATGAAGATTACAGAGGTGACCTGGTGCAGAGAGCAGGATCTTGTTCCACCGCTGTTTCGTAGATAGGCGACTGCTGTGGTATTGTCGATGTGGACTTGAACTACCTTTCCAGTGACAAGGTGTTGGAAGTGCGTCAGACCTAGGAAGACCGCATGCAATTCTAAAACGTTGACGTGGTTGGTGGTGTTTGGGGGCTAAATCCCAGATACCATACGGTCGCCGATATGAACGCCCCAGGATCTCGAGATGATCCCAAGGATCCCAGGATAATGAAGAATCGTTTGATTTATTTATAACTTCGTTGCGTACTCTGATAAAAACATACAATTATTGCCCGACCTGTCAAGACTCTGTGTTGCGGGACAAAATAGTTGTGGGAATTAGACATGGTGAAACTCACAATGCTCCCGTCAAAATTAGAGATTTGATTTTGGAAAATTGCATTGATATTTGAAGAGTGGCAGATAAGGCTGGCAGGGAGGAGACGGTGCTATGGCTTGCAACAGTGAATGCAATACACAGGACAGACAAGAAAACTAAGACAACCAATAAAGGGTCATCGGCAGACTCGAACACGAAGAAATGTCGCTATTGTAGGGAGCGTCATCAGTTTAAAAAAGAACTCTATCCAGCAGTGGCGGATCTATGGGGGGAATGAAGGGGCAACCATCCCCCCTTAAAGGTTCGATAACGCTCCACGAATTACTCCTCACATGCTACGTAAGCAACGGGTAACGTATAAAAATACCCTCCGACAATTTGTAAACACAGAAAGCTTATAAAAGCTGGCCGTTTCATCCCCAAAAATCCTACACTCAATAGCACCTTGGGCCCGACACATTGGAACCATCCCACACACACCCACAATGAGCAAAAAAAAAAAAGTCTTCAAGGGTTCTTCACCCCTCCCGCCATAAATTCCTGGATCCGCCCCTGCTGTCCAGCCTTGCAGCAGAAGGCATCAAGTGTGGAAAGTTAAACCACCTACGAAAGGTCTGTTTGGCAAAAAGCAACAAACTATACAAAGAGATCGGAGGCACACACAAAGCGACAATAAGCAGTGCGTTAATTCTGACTCTGAAACTGAGTCTGACAGAAAGGAGGATATTAATAACACGAGGGTCAGAGCAGTTGGCGCTTGTGGATCTGGTCTTAAGTAGGAAGCTAAATGTGCCATGCTTATAAATGACAAGCATGTGGTTATACAAATGACACGGGAGTGACTGTCGATCTGCTAACTCGAAAATATGTGGACAATCCCAGGAAGATTAAACCATCCAAAAAAAAATGAAAATGTGGAATCATTTGGAGATGAAACCAGTGTTTTGGATTTCCGTGTTTTGGATTTGTTACCAATGTTGTATATTTACCCCACCAACATTGGTAACAAATCCAAAACAGGGAAATCAGTATTCTGTAGGATTCATATTAGTCAAGGATGAACATAACACCAATTCTTCGGCTCGCCACATGTTAGATAATGAATCTGGTGGCTATCCGAGAAAAAAAAACATGGAATGGGTAGCTAACATTGCAGAAGCAGTTTTTGACAGAGGAGTCTTTGTAGACATAATAGGGAAACTACCAAGAAAGTCAAACTGAAGATAAACCCAGAGGTGGTGCCAGTCATTTCGCCACCTCGTCGAACACCAATTGCTCTAAGGAAAAAACTAGAGTACGAGGTATGCCGCTTACAAAATGATGGCATATTGGCCCCTGTTACGGAACCAACAGATTGCGTCAACCAATATGTCATAGTTCCCAAGCCGGATGTCTCTATTCGGCTGTACCTGGACCCACATTACCTCAATAAAGCGTTATTAAGAGAACATTACACATTACCAACGATTGATAACGCAGTGCATTAGCTAGAGAACTCTGATACATTTTCTAAGTGTGATGTGCACTGTGCCTTCCTTCACGTGGATCTGAAAGAGGAGTCTAGTTACCGGCGACATTTCAAACGTCGTTTGGGCATTTTCGATTATTTCGGTCAGCGTATGGCCTTAACGTAGCACCATAGATTTTTAAAGGAAGATGCATAAAGCTGTGGAAGGTTTAAGCAGGGTAATGGATGTAGCTGATGACATTGTGGTACATGGCATGGGAGATCAACAAAACGACCAATGTTTTGAAGAGTTTGTTAAGAGATGTAAAAGCCTAGTAATACACCTAAACCTGAAGAAGTTGCAATACAAAAGCCTCCTTCGTTGACATTTCTAGGGTATGAACTGTCTAAGCAGGGAGTTGCAGTGGCCCCTTCCAAGGCAAAAGCAATCGCAGAGTTTCCCACTCCAAACACAGCTACAGAACTGAAACGATTTCTCAGCATGGTTAACCTCCATGCACGATACATACCTCGACTCGCACATAGGACAGAGGCACTTCACATCTTGCTGAAAAAAGAAGTGACCTGGAATTGGTCAGCACGACAGGAGCTGATATCCACACTTTCGCAAGCTGGGTTAACAGGATGAAAATGTCTCTGAATGCAGCCAAGTGTGCCATTGTCCCATTTGCTTCCGATCACTTAATCAACTTCTCCGTGACACCAAGTGCTCCCCCATCGCAACAAGCAACAGCCAAAAAAACCTTGGGATCATCATAGACTCCCAGCTCTCATTCTCAACGCACATCAACTATATGGTCTCCAAAGCATACAAGGCACTGGCGATCATTACAAGAAATTTCCAGTTCCCCGATAGAATAACCTTCCTTTGGCACTACTGCACGCTTGTATGTATTACTCTGGAATACGGCAACCAAGCCTGGTGGATTAAATACGAGGGTGAGGCAGACAAAATCGAAAGGGCACAACAGTGTGCTACCAAAGTCATCAACGGACTCCACGACTTACATTACACAGATGGCCTGAAGGTATTACGACTACCACCTCTGCTTTACAGGAGATCAAGAGAGGGCCTGATCTTTACCTACAAGTGCTTATGTGATTCAAGCAATATCGCAGCAACTTGGTTCACACTCAGTGAGGGCCAACCCACCAGGAACAACGTGAAAAAGCTTTTCCAACGGCGATGGTAAACTCATTACCAACACCAAAAGCTATTAAGCTTCCTGTTGGTGTATCAAGTTCAAGTTCAAGTTCAATCAAGTGTTAAGTGAAATTAAGAAAACCATTGTAGTGTGTGATTATAGTGATCCTATATACTGCTAAGTAGTTTTTGGTCAACTGACTTACCATTGGCAATAGTGTATTAACCAATCACTGTTGTAACTGGAGTGACATCACATCCCATGATGCACTCCACCCATGGTTATATAAAGGCTTGCAGCTGTCATTTTGGCTGCTGCTCACTTAAAACCCACAACCTGTAGTGGTGTCCCTTTATTTAAGACACTAGACACTACCACCATTGTACAGCAAACTAAACTAGCGCTATTCAACAACGACTTGTCCAGAGTACTAGAGGGTGATGCCAACCAGTACGGCGTGGGAGGAGCAATTTACCAAAACAACAAACCAATGGCGTTCATGCGCAGAACGCTGTCGCAGACAGAAAGGAGTTTTACTCAAATCGAAAAAGAACTCTTAGGTATCGCGGTTGAATTGGAAAAATTCCACCATTTTCTGTTTGGTAGAAACATCACGGTGCAAATGGATCACAAACCACTGGTGTCAAGGCACCAGCCGTTGTGCAAGGCAGCAAAGTGTCTACAGTTCTTCTTGCTACAAGCACGACATTAGTCTTTTAACATGAAGTATGTACCACGAAAAAAGCTTCAGGTAGCAGATACACTGTGTAGGGCGCCCATTCGACCAGAGTCGAGTGGCCAGAGAAGTGACAACTTGGACGAAGTTCACTATGTACAGTATCTACCGGTGTCTGAGACCTTTTTGCCCATTATTAGGCATCATACAGAACGAGATGAAGCTCCCCATGAGGTCATACCAGCAACTCTAAAGGGATGGCCAGGACTAAAAGAAGACCTTCCCCAGTCAACAATGCAGTACTTCCGCTATAGAGATGAGTTGGCAGTGACAAACGGAATTCTTATGAGAGGCGACCACATGGTGATACCGGCTTCATTACATTCTGACATTAAGAAGAAATTCACGCAGGACACCAAGGAGTTAATGCATGCGTAAGGAGAGCTAGGGAGTTAGTTTTCTGGCAGGAATGTTGGCAGAAATACGACAGTTTGTGAAAATGTTCAATACATGTAGCTCACTTGCTCCCAGTCAGCAACAAGAAACCCTTGTGATGCATGAAACACCACCGAGACCATGGCTTAAATTGGGCACAGGCATATTCACGGTCAAAGGACGCAACTATGTGGTGTTAGTAGACTACTTCAGTAAGTTCATTGAAGTGGACTACCTACAAGACACACTGGCTACCACGGTGATTAGCAAACTGAAAACACGTTTTGATCAACATGGGTCTCAACTTCAGTTAGTTAGCGATGGTGGATCACAATACACAGCAAAGGTGTTCAAGAAGTTTCAACATGTCATCTCCAGTACCCCAGTCGAATGGTCAAGCAGAAGCGGCAGTGAAGATCATAAAGACGTTCATCAAGAAATGCTACAAGGCTAATGAGGAGCCATACTTAGGACTCCTGGCAGTATGTAACATAATCACAGAGGGATTTGACAGCAATCTCAGCAGGAGGCTGTTGTGAAGAGTGACGCATACGACACTCCCAACAAAACTGTTGTTGCTTAGCTTCAATCCTCCAAGCCTAAAGCAAACACATGCAAAGCTTGTTTACCGACTACAAGCAGTAACTGTGATGGCAGGACGGCAGATACTCACGCAAAAATTTACAAACCATATCGGAAGGACAGAGAGTGTGGCATCAGTCCTCAAGGGTTGCCAAGGAGGGGTGGACGCCTGCCACAGTCAAACGCAAGATATCACAACGTAGGTTGGAAATTGAAACCGACAGTGGCTAACACTTGGTTCGTAACAAGCGTTTTCTTTGACCTGACAAGGGACAAGAGGCTGAGCGCCAAGAATGCTACCCCCACAACATTGGACAACAAGATGGCCAACTCCACATAGGAAAGGCCCAGGAAGAAGGTGAGGGGGTCGGGACCTCAAGTCCTCGGTCCCCACGAATCTCAGAGAGAGAAGAGACGGTGGTGACGGACAGCCAGACGCAGTGGAAACTAAACATACACGATCGGGAAGAAGAGTCAAGCCACCGATCTGGGGCAGTCAGGTTGAAAAGTGTGTTCTAACATAATAAGCATTTTAAGTATATTGTAGTTGTAGTTAGCAAGTTGTCTTAGTTTCGGTATTAGGAGGAAGATGTCATGTAGCCCACCTTCATATGTATACTGACGCCACCTAGTAGCGCCGTGTTGTATTAGAATGGCAGCTTGAGTATACGCCATTCTATATGTACATGCCACTGTACATGTGCTTGTGTATGTGTCAGTCATCTACACACAGTTCCCTCGCTCGTCGACATTTTGAGATGATCAGAGTGTATTTAATGCGCAATCTGAGGACACCTGTGCCATTCACGAGCATTGAAGTCAGTATAACGCTTCATTTCAGATGCTGATCATAAACCAATCATGTAAGTATTATTCCAGGTGCTCGAAATCTGACAATGCGCTCACAATTATTGCACCAGGAGTGGAAGTTTTTCGTGGGAAGTTGCTTTCAGCAACGTGGCACTGATTTACACAACATTTTCGGCGGTCTCTTCCGATCGGCCGTACCTTTCATAAAAAGGTACTAATAGGTATAGGAAAATATGCCCTTCGTAGTGGGGATAAGATGTTAGATGTGGTAGAATCGCATCAGTCTCTTAAAGAGATGGATAAAAATAGATGGATGTTCACCAAGGACAATGCTATTACAAAATTAATGGGCGGGGGAAGGCAGGTCGGTACGTTATTCAAATGTGAAGTTCTGCCACTACTAGGCTGCAAGAAACACCAAATTACTCATCCAAATTACTGATGCAAGAAAAAGAGCCCCACCAGAGGCAAGTCCGATATATTCGATGACAAACAATAAAAGCAATGTAGTCTCTCGCACTACACGAAATCGGATTAGTTACTGTCACCATGTCGTTAATACAAGATCAACATGTGCAGCTCTGCATGAAGAGCGAACTGGAGCTGTTTTTACTTCCGAACATTCAAGTAGCCATCCACAATGGAAGTCACATCTGGTACCACCCTTGGGCTACCCTGATGGGTAGCTCTGGCATTGAGTTCTCTACAGCCGGATAGGCGACATTATGCTGGACCTGAGTAAGGCCTTTCTACGTGTCAGATGCAAGATTCTGAATGACAACTCCAACCTGGCCGACAGTGATAAAGTAGCCCCCGTGAACCTCCTCTATCCTCTTACTTCTTCCAGTGCAACTTATTCATTGGTGGTAAATAGATCTCTTCCTCGGACTTTCCTATGCTTATAGAAGTAACCTAGAAACGTTACTCTCCTGTGGCACAGACACCCATCATCAACTTACCTCTCAACTGTGCACCAAACACCAACAAGAATGAGCGGTGAGCTAGCAGAAGAGGCCAAGTAGCCAACAGCAAAACCCTAGATGTATGCACAACAATTTCTTTCACCAAGAAAGACGCTTCTTACTCACTAACATTGACATGAGAGCGAATATACCAGAAACAAAGTCACTTTCGGGTTTGTGTCCCCAACGGACAACGCCAACTTCCGAAAAACATCGATGATCACCAACGCTTTCCTGCACGTCCATAAAGTTTCCCAGCCCTCCATATTGAATCCACATCGAGGATACCATTCCCAAAGGTAATTTCCGGGGCATTCTACATACTGCTGTCCTAGAAAATCTGCTTTCCTTTTGCCTTATTAGACTGATGGACAACGTTGCCTACAACAGTAATTATAGAAGAATCCATTCAATTTCAAGCATTACAACATTGCTACCTGTTATTGCTCGTTGACAGCAAACAAGTGCCCAGTGTACCCCTTTGCTATTCGCTGCCAGTTCTGCTCAAATAACCAATCAGAATCTTAACCTCGTTCATTTGTAGCTAAGGTCCCATAAAATCAAAAATCCCTCCCTAAGAGAGTGGGTGGATTTTTTCACTTGAAGGCAATGCTAATAAAGTTTTCAACACTCGGTCCCAGAGGTCAGAGATAATAGGATATTATATAGCACTGTGTTTCTATTGCAGAACCAAAAATTAAGACGTGGGGTAATACATAACATAGAAAAAATGTAGGATTTGAATGTATACTGTGTTCTCAATAGCTTCTAACTGCTTACATTTGCCAATAATGTGGAGGTGACTCTGCTAGTATTCTAATAACCAGCTTCAGTGCTTAGCTGGAACATCAGTCCAGGAAATAATGTACCTGGGAAGCATAGAGGGCCATTCTAGTTAATAAAATGTTATGGTTCGAATCCCAGGTGACATACACGTCATTGTCTTCTTTTAAAAGTTAATGTGTTTTGTATTATAAGAGAACAATGCGGTTTTCATTGTTAACTAATGTAACTAATTTAGACATTTATTTCTATATTTTAAGAAATGAGGGAGGAAGTTTATTTATAATTAACTCTCCTTAACTTACTTGGGTGAACGGTTATACATTGTCCTAGAAATGCCATTGATTCGTTAATAATTATATTAATTTGAGAATTTTTGCGTGAATGAATGTTGTACTGGAAAATAGACAATACAATTACATAGCACATCTATCATCTAGGGAGCTATGTAGAGTATAATTGTTTCCTGAGTAAAAGACATAAAAAGTATACATATCAGCACTTGTGACCACCGATATCTAATCTTTACATAAAACGCACAGATATAGTATTAATATTATAGACAAGTTACTATAGATTTACCATTATCCGTTTTGGCTTCATCGTTTCTTTTATCCTGTTAGTTTTAACTTAAAATATGTAACTGTTAATAATCATCCCATAAAATGGGGAATACAAAACATTCGCCACAGCATTCCTCGCTTTGCAAATCGAAGCTAACTAATATTCCTCATTCTATAAATTTGCATTAGGAGTGCATTAGCTACTCACACTCTGTTGTTATCAATTCATGTAGTTTATTCACACCCCAAAGCACCACAGAATCAATGTACTGATTATTAGTATGTAAGGTAACGGCCGTTATTACTAGCAAGCCTTTTGTCACATTTCTTAGAATGCCTGAAGTTTACATAAAGATTAAAAGGGACTGCCTCTACCTTGAAAATGTTTACTGTATGCGAAAATTGTTAGTTTTCTGAGCTTAATCTGCAGACATCCATGCTTCAGAAATACGAATATTTAAGAACCTTTTAAAAACGCACATCCATGCTTAAGAAATACGAATATTTGAGAACCTTTTAAAACCACACATCCATGCTTCAGAAATGCGAATATTTGAGAACCTTTTAAAAAC
>JAHWFP010152999.1:0-53703 GCA_023313725.1 Lithobius niger | reverse complement strand
TGTGAGTGGTCCGGTCTGTCGAAAATTTGCAAGGATACAGGTAAAGTATTCTACTGTCCGAAATTGTGTGTTTTTTAGCACTGATTGTTGAGAAAATTTGAAGGCCAGCCATTCCAGCTTTTTCAAATGGCACCACTGCACACGTTCTGTACTCCCCTCAATCGCGTTTCACTTTGCATCCCAAACCATTATAATGGAACATGAACTTTTGTTCACTGTATTTTCTGCGATCAGTGGGACAAATTCATGCTGTGGTAGAATTTTTCTTTGCTTATTCTTTATGTGTGTAAGCTCGATTTTTTTACGTGAGGAACTAAACAGTGGTGTTCAAGATATATAAGCATGGAAGTTGCCGTAGTGGTGCCATAGCTGCTCATGTCAATAAGGAATGTAAAAGATCCTAGGAATTACCTAGAATAATTGTTCCGAGATTATCCAAGGAGCTAAAAAAAATATATAACCCAAGGAATGGTAATGCGACCCATGTTTTTTTATTTTGCTATTATAGATTTAGTTTGTAATATCTACAAGGTTACATTAATACTCACATTATAAATAAAATCAATGTTTGATTTAGTCCATTTGTTTAAGAATATAGAGTGATAAAAAAAATTGCTTAATTTTATGTCTTACTTATGTATGATTAACACAAAGGGTTAAAATTATCACCCAGCAAACTGGAATTTTTCTGCCAAGCCTTTTCAAGAAAAATCTGAAATTTCTTTTATGTTGAAGGTTGACAGTTTCATGTTTCTCATCATGTTTTAAACTTTTTGAAAATATTCACCAATAACTCGCTGAAACATCAAAAACTTGATTCCCTGTACTGATAAGAAATTTCAACACTCGTCTTTGCCAATTACAGAAAGGCTGCAGTTGCAGGTTGACTGTCTATAGCCTTTAAAATTGAAGTATCAAAAGGCCTAACAAAAAAATGTGTGTGCTTCGCGGAAGATTTTTTTTTTACAATTTTTTCAAACATTTTTTAATGCAGGCCTATGGTGAACCATGTTCTGCATACAAGATGCACATTGTTTCGTGCTTGTCTTTGCTATGCATTAGTGAAACCTGGATGCTGATAACTTTCGTTGGCAATTTTCCTCATAAGATAGCACTGCACATTGCTATCGCATCAGTTTTTACCAAAAAAAAATTGTTTGGGTCAGTCGGGTTCCGTGAAGCATACCATTTATTTTTTTTGTTATGCTCAAATATTTGACTTTGAAGGTGCCCAGATATATTTTTAAAAATGTTCTTTTATATTAAATATTTTTAACATTTTCATATTTAAAAAAATGTTTTGACCAAAAAAAGTACAATGAAGAGTGTTGTGTTAGAGCAAGTTGATCCCTGGTTCCAGCCGATAGTTGTGGAGAATACCGAAATTGAAATAAACCTGTTAGCTTAGTTGCCCTAGCAAGAATTCTTGGTCATAGTAATACAGAGGTGGTCATTTTTGGGTTGTCATTGTCACCTTAGCCTTAGACTTTTTTTAATATCTTTCCAGATGATTTTATTCTGAGAAGTTTGGTGCATCTTCCAGTTATAGCTTGAAGTATGGGTTGATAGTAGCCATGACGAACAATTGGTTTATTATTGGTGTGTCTGGGTAAGCATGGGTTGTTAATAGTTTTTGTATGTGCCATTTGGATATATCCATTACCTGTAAATTTAGTATTCTGTTCTGTGAATGCTGTCTTACCCTAGAGGTTTTAAGTTGTTTAGAGCCGGCTAGCTCGGTAACCCAGTGCGCATGTGGTAACCAAGCTCGATAACCCGTCCTATAAAAGCGCGGAGGTGCGACGGGTTGTCATCTTTTCTTCTCTAGAGGCAACTGTGTGTGTACACGCTTTTGTTTCTCACCCGTCCTTTTGTAAACCATCTCCGGATGCCCCGTCGTCCTGTCATCCTACATCCCTTTCGTCAAGACTTTCCACCGCCTCTCGACCGGCTCACCGTGCCTTTTGTCTATGTCTGCCCTTCTCTCAATGGCACCGCCCTCACTCCCTCCCTCCCTCCTTTCTTTCCTTCCTTCCTTCCTTCCTTCCTTTGAGTTGGCGCGAAAGGAGGAAAAATGTCGTAGTCAAAGTAGGATGTAATCAGAATTCGAATCAGTCCTTAAGAGAGCCTGAAGAAGACACACGAAGTTTCGTCGAAAATTTGCAAGACTAAGAGGGTCTTCGTTTTAAAATGGAGCGAAAATTGTGGTGAAGATTGTATTAATGCTTGAAGTTGTTTTGCAGCCCGGATGCCTAAGTGTCTTAGCAAAGCTTTGCTTACTTGGCACGATTTAGAAAAAAAATGGCAGTGCATGATTGACAAGCTGTGAACCGCTAAGCAAAATAGGAAGCAACTTATTGATAATAAAGTCCTGACATCCTTAAACAAACAAGAATCAACTGTAACAAATTCTGCTTAGTATATTACGATCCTAGATGGTATTTTATGATTATATGATGCAAACTACTCAACAAAAGTTGGTGTAAACGGGTAAGTGGTCCACTAAAAACGCGCAAAAAGGTGATCGTTATTCATCCGATATTGTACTATCAAGCACAGTTTTACGATGATTTAAGCTACTGAAATTAATTTTTTGTTCCACGACCTCTAAGATAGTCATCTCAACTATTGCATACCTGTGGAAAAGGTAAAGTAGATTGATAATATCAAGTGATTTAGTGGTCTGTGCCGTTTTTGAAAGTAGTCATTATCTACCAACCAAGATAGCGGTTCCGATACCACGGAACCGTACTCAGAACCGGTATCGGAATTGATACAGCACTAATACAAACAAACGTTGGGTGGCTATAGAGGGTTTGGAAACATGCAACTACCACTTCCCTCTCCCCACCACCACCCAAATAGGCTGCTTACGGTATGTCTGAAATACATTTTAGTTTGGACTATTGCTGTGAACCAAACCAAACTTACCATGCTGTGAACGTTGACAAAGTTTTGTTCTGATATCTTTCGGCGTCTTTGATTTTCCCCGAAAAAACTGACCAAACCTCTACACCGTGTATCTTAGTAATGGTTCATTTTCGGATACGGGTTTATTACCAGTAGGTGCTTGTTTCTGTGCTCTCTATAACCTCCCAACGTTGGCCAATATATTTATGGACACCTGTATATGAATTGTGGGCTATGCTTGAGAACCTAGGTGTGATAACTGCAGTGCATCTCTTTACAAAATTTGATCCTTTCATGCTGGTTCCGACTACTACTCAGGCAGGACACTCTTCCAGCTGAACTAGCCATAGTTTCAGATGAGAAGTCCAACATTCTTACATTTTAAGTTGTTAAAGTTTAGTTTGCGCCATCACGTAGTTATTAATTTAAAAAAAAATTCCTTCAGTAAAATAATGATCCTAATATAAAGGGGAGGCACAAACATGGCAATTCAAACTGGAAACCTCCAATCATGGTATGGGCTGAATATGCCACAATAGATCCCACAGTTGCTGCAAGAATGGTAGTGTGTCACACTATGGCACTGTCTGGTAGAGATTTTATGACTGTCCCCTTTCAAGTCAACTGCCAGATCAGCATCTTTACTGTACACTGAGAATACATCATCTTTACTCTACACTGAGAACACGGAGTCTTTACTGTGCCCATTTAGTACAGTGGCTGCTCTCAGTCTCTCCTGGAGCCATTTTCGCTTGGTTACAATACACACAAGAGCAAGGTGACATCTAGTGGTCGGAAATGCCACAAACTTTCTTGTTATCAATCAGATTAGCTTCTTCAGGCAACTAAGTTAATCTCTGACACCATATACTGTATATTACAGAAAATTTAACAGCTAATAGTAAGTATTTACTTTGGCATTGTTGTTTACAGTGTAACGAACGGAGGAAAAAGCACTCTTTCCCAGAGACTAAAGGCGACCCTCCAAGAAGCTTTGTCTTTGACTGACAGCCCTCTTATTTTCCATCAAGATGACTATTTTCTAGTAAGAAAATTTGATTGTTACTCTGATGTCTTCTTTTTATCTTTATGGATCAAATGCCAAAAAATTGCCGTACTTTTTTTTTTTATTTAGTTAGGCTGCACTGATGTCGATACTGGATAGGATCAGTATGGGCAAATTTCACAGACGTATCAATAAGCCGGGACCGTTCAAGATTACGACATGCGGTTTGCGGCATTTTGATCAAGAAGTCATCTTCCTAACTATCTTTTAACTGTTGGTTACTATTTTAAAGCTATTTTAATAATTATTGGACTTTCGAAGAAAACTATTACCATTCATAAAAAATTAGGAATTGAATTTGAGATATCTGTATCGGTATTTGGAAAATTTTTAAAACTGGAATGTATCGAATTGGTAAATTTGGTGTCAGTGCAGTCTTTATTATTTAACATTAGGTGTAGTCTACTAGTATGACTTTTTGGTAAGGCTGTACCGATTCCGAGCTGAGCCTGATCGTCAAATGCTCGGTATACCGAGCAATTACGTCTATTTTAAAGAACCACGCGGCTCGCGTCTAGTCTTGGCACGCGATCCTGGGCCCGATGGACCTTGAACGCGAGCTTCATTCTGGCGGTTACTCAGTGGGTGCCTTCGAAAACCACAAAGCCAAACTCAACCAAACTCATCCATCTGGAAACAGTTTGGTACCGTTAACACACAACGCCCATGAGCAAACTCCGATCTGTGCCCAAACTGGATGAGTTTGGTCGAGTTTAGCTTGTGGTTTTCGAAGGCCCTTAACACTAGTCGATGATTACGGTCAATGCATGGTCCCTGCTGCAGGAAGTTTAAACGGTCAACATGGAATTCGATCCAGGAAATAAATTTGTCAGTAATTCGTGCAAATTAACTGCTTTTTTGGACATTCTTTTTCATATTACACTTGGTAACCGCAGCATTGTTTTGGTAACACCAAGGTGTTTTAGTGAAAAGGTTTGTTGTTTCTCGAAGCTTACTTGGTATTTCGCAAGTGCTGATTTAATAAAGGTGCTCAGTTCTGCTCGGTAGCACTGCTCGGGTCGGTTTTGCTCGGTGTACCAGGCATTTTTTGAGGGCTCGGCTCGACATGAAAAAAGTGTGCTCAGTACAGCTTTACTTTTAGGAATCTGGAGTGTGTAATATGAAGTGGTTGCATCGTAGAGTTTAAACTGTTGTGTTACTGTTTTGAACCAACAATGTGCACAATGAAGAAATGTGATGTAACCGTTATTTTAACCTGTGCCCGAAATGAATCACTGACATGCTAGTGCAATTTACTAGGAGTTGGCCCCCTTCCTTCATCCTTGAAAACCTGTCTCTCTTATCAGGTAGGTTAACTAGAATCAGTATTTACACAGTGGCAAAACTTAACTTATTCAGTTATGTGAACAAGTTGTCCAGCAGATATTGTGGTGGGAGCTGCTGCCAGCTGAAACTTTGTTGTGTACAGCAGCGTCATGTATACCTCACCTGATAGTCATTTTCGAAACACTGATTGTGGACCAATTCCAGGCAAGGCAGAGTAAGGATGGGCTTGGGAAATGCAGTTCATTCTTAAATGGCACTAATTTAAACTAGAGAGCCCGGAACACTGAGTATGAGTGTTGAGTCACTTTATCAAAAGTTACTGCCACATCCACGAAGCAGGCATGGACTGAGGGAACGTAGTCTACTGATGTGGTGGTTTAGGCACTATCAAAAATATCTAACTGAATCATAGGTAATTTACGTTATCTGTTTGAACTGTTATCTGTGATCTGTGGCAGAAGGATGTAGGAGTTGGTCAATGGCATTCAACCGCTAGCTTTCCCTCCATCGCTGACCATTATCCATATAGTAATTTAGCTAATCGGGTACACCATTGGTTGGTCAATAGTTTATTTGCAACAACTAACATCCCTAGCTAGGCTAAAATCATATGCAGCACATAACGCACAGTTCTATCGGTGTCAACGACTCAAGTGTAGAAACGAGTTATACTCAGGCTTCAACAAGTGCGTGCATTAACGCATTGTTGCCAACAGTACATCGGCATGAGCACAAACAGTTTGAACCATTTCCTAACAAAACCCCCACTCGTGTTAGCTAAAAGTGTTATCAAACAATCGCTACTAAAACCAAATGGGTACCGCATGCGGACTTAAGATCTTTAATGCAGTTCGAAGCTTAAGATACTTGCTACAAGGCGTATGTAAGTCTATAGTGATGTTGTAGCAGGTGGGGTCAGCCAATTTTTTTTTGCACGATAAGGTGGCGAAATTAGTTTTAAGACACAAACTCGAATAAATCTAAGATGTCTGTTAACTTATTGAAAATTTGTTGAAACTTTGAGTAAATGTAGAAAATAGGGATCGACCGAGTCCGGATAGATCCGGATCCGGATCTTGCAGTATCCGGCAAGATTCGGATCCGGCCATTATTTTAAACCGGATCCTGCACAAATAATCAACTTTCTTTTTTTCTTTGCTTCTCAGCAAAATCTTAGTAAAATAACTAAGCGGTCTACGAGTATAAAAAACTGCAGACGAAATAATTATATTGTTACAAAAATATGTATTGGAGAATACGAAACGAAGATGTTCAAAAAATCACAACCTTTATGAGCACAAATCGAGCGCTATTACTAAAAGTTGTAGCGAAAGTTGACTCATTTCTCCGCGAAAAAATCGTAATTTAAAAAAGTTTATTTCCACAAAGATAGCTTTAATTCACTAGATTTTTTTCTGATCTATCAAACTTACCTTGGCTAACCGCAAAAAAAAAAACATCAGCCGCATAGATTAGGTGTTACAGGCATGTTTCCCTTATCGCACGTGGTGAGTGATTTAGGCCTAACGCACGAAGCTGCAAACGTTAAATGTTTCACCTTTGAATCTTTTAATTTCTGGAAAAAAATCCAAGTATTTACTTCACTGGGTAAATGTTGAGTGCATTTGAAGTATCCAAAATCCATTTTGTTGGAGAATCTGCTCCCTTAATTCGATTTTAGACTTGGTAAACATTGCCTGGGAAATCAGCAGTAGCAAAACGTTAGAGCCCACCTGGAATCCTGGAGGAGGTAGTCAACTGTTGGAGTAGTTAGCCAACTCCAAAACCTGATGTGTCTGATAACACCATATTTAAATCTGCACATATTATTTTTTTTTTTAATTATTTTCAGCTTTATTATTTTATTTGGCTTTATTTATAATTAAACAAATTTTAAGAATATTTTGGAGAATTGAAAAGATTTTTTTAAAACCAGGCATGATTAACTGATGTCTGATAACCATGTTTAAATCTTTAAATATTTATTTAGTGTTTTTTTTTTATTTCAGCTGTATGTTATGATTTTATTTTATTTATAATTAAACAACATTTTAAAATATGTTGGAGAATAAAAAAGGTTATATTTTTTAACCAGGCATGATTAACTGATAACCACATTTAAACCTGTAAATATTTTTCTAACTTTTTTTTTGTATTTCAGCTTTTTATGTTATTTTATTTGGCAAAAAAATAAATTAAATAAATTTTATTTTAAAAAATTCTGCAATTTTTTTTCGAAATGAAACAGTAGGCTAGGCTAATCAATGAGAAAATCTTTAATTTAAAATATTTTTTGATTAACCTGATTAGTGCTTTATTTGATTGTTTAAAAAAATTTAGCAACATTGTCAAACCAGTGGAGTGCTGTAGCCTGTACGCACTCTTAATAGCGTAAGACTTCTGAGTGTTTAATGTAAGAAAATAATGTGAAACAAAGCGAAAATTAACACCGTAGCTGCAACTTATAAAACTATAAAAATAAAACGGCTTTATTTCGTTTTTGTGTGTGAAATACCCGGTATCCGGTACCGGTCCGGATCCGGCACCTAGATCCGGAACCGATCTGGCACTGACATCAAATTATCCGGAACCGACCCGGATCCGGCAAAATGGTATCCGGTCGATCCCTAGTAGAAAAATAAAATACTAATCGGTCGTGCTCATGATAAAACATCAAAACATGTAGGCGAATCGCAGCAAAGTGTCGGGACGAATTGTTTTTCCATGAACGAACAGTGAAATTTAGTATTTTTGACACGATACTTAATATAATTATTAACTTGAACTTTAATGTGTGTTGAACTGTGCTGTGTCCATGAATGACTTGCTTTTTTATTGACAGCCCGAAGACAGTGATCAACATGTTTTAATTCCTGAACTTCAACATGCTAACTGGGACAGTAAGTATCTTGCTCCACTAAAAATATTAATTGTTACCCATTTTTGTTTGCTCTAACCTTGTTCCCTACTAGTTGTCAGCAGTTTGGATATGGATCGTTTGCATGCTGACTTGGAGCACGTTGTCAGTCAACCAGCTAGTGGTGGACTGGGGGTCATTATTGTCGACGGTCATCTTCTACTTAATCACAGGCAAGAACTTTATAAATGTACAAAATTTAAAGCTGCAATAATTGCAGAATTTTTTTTAAATATTGCATTGCTTTAATAGTCTTTAAAATCTTTTAATAAATGAAGTACTTAGTTTGTAGTCTAATTTTCTGTTGCTTAAGCTGCTGTATTAAACAAGCAAGACACTTATCGGAAGAATGTTTATTTTTTATTTAGTTATGCGAGTTTGTATCAATATTTGAAAGAGAAAAACCTGTAATCAGCAATAGACAACTTAGGAAATAATAAGGCCACACACACAAAAAAAAATTGTTGTTTGGCTTACAGGCTTGGTAGAAAATTGAAGCACCAGGCAACCAGGCATTTTATTTTATTTAACTTTCCTCCTTCAACTTTTTATGATATGTACCTAAACTGACAATATGTAGTCAGCCGAAAAAAAATATACAAATTTGCTAATATGTTATTTATGACATCTAATATTCAGTTTTTTAGTTTTTGCCAAATAATTTCTTAGTGGTTTAAGCTACAGCCTTGAAAGTTGCACCATTGAAAATGTTACAATCGGTCAAAATTTGGCAAAAATATAATTTTTAGCGGGAGGACCAAGATTCGGATAAAAAATTTTGACTCGCGATAATTTAAAGCACCCGCACGTGCATTTAAACCAAACAATTAACTTTGCATGTCCTAAACCGCAGCAATAGGTGAATAAGTCTTAAGATTTCAGTAAAGGTTGAATAGTACTGACCAATGAAAATCACTTCATTGGTTGGGAAGATTTCTCAGTGTTACACCGTTCAAACTGCCTCTTGAGATTCCCATGTACGAGCCTTGTAGTCAATAGCTGTCTGCCAGTTCAAAAAGAATAAGATTGAAAGATCGGCAACCGCCATTTACAGTGGCTTATTGTCAACATCACGACGAATTAAGAGGAGTACAGTAACACAATACCACCTTCTTGCTGGCAGTTCAGCAAGAACCACCAACAGTTCCCTCATTAAATTTTCAGTGAAAACCTTCATCAGAATGCAACGAAGCACAAATTTAAACACGAACGTTACATGCTTGTGGCTACTTTCGAGCCGACGACGCGTCTTCTCGAAAGTAGCCACAACCACGTAACGTTTGTGTTTAAATTTGTGCTTCGTTGCATTCTGATGAAGGTGAACGGCCTCAAGTTCTCACCGAAAATTTAATGAGGGAACTTTTGGTGGTTTGTGCTGAACTGGTGAAATTTCCTGGAGAATAAGATTCCTCTGATGAACATTTACGGCCCCTCATTTCCGGACATTGATAGACAGGCCAAATCTGACAGCAAGTGGCTCGCGCGGCAGAGATAAGTTATATAGGTCAATGGTTGACGACGCAAATTTTTTCGAATCTCACAGTACCCAACTGTGATCAAGAGACATTTTAGTGCTTCCAATTTACTTCCAAGGTGAACTCCTGATGCAGGATTCTTTATAAGAACAATGCCCCCCACTTCCGTTTTTAGTAATTTTTACTTCCGTATGGGCCACTTGTGATGGAAACTCGTACTTTGAGTGCGAATTTTGACCCAGCACTTTCTTGAAATTTTTATTATTTTATGATATTGATGACACAAAACAAAATGTGTGACAAACTATGACATTTCGTTTCGTTAAAATTAAAAAAATTTATGACAAGTGGAAGTCCTGGAAGTGTCTGTGATGAATGGCCAGATGTAAGATCAGAAGGTGAGTTATATTTTATTTATGGCTGCCACTGCTTTATGGTTTCCACTGCCAAATTAACCGCATAAGCCCACGTGCATTAATAGGCAATTTACGGTAAGCCTTTTTAACGACGGGGTTGGGTAACGAGACGATTTTGACTAGTAATTCGTTGCTTACAGTTGTTGCATCAAAATGACACCGCTCACTTACAATCTTCGTACCATCTATTGGTATCGTAAAAGCAGATGTCAGCATTGTCACCAGTGGCACTTCATTGTTGCCCAAAAGGATATTCTGTCATGACGCACTTTCCTTAACAATTTTAACCATTTAGTTCTTCGAAGTTGATTGTTGAGAAACTAAAAATAGTGTGGTTTTACATTCAGGATATCAACTGTGTGTGCAACATACAAAACGATGAAAAAAAGTATTGTGAGAATACTTCAGAAGGAGAAAAGACATGCTGCATTATGAAAGTGTGCCTGATGAAATGCAGTGAAAGTTACCCATGGGGTTCAGGATTGTTAATGGTTTAAGCGGATGTTGTCGTTTGTTCTTACTGTACATGCCTAACACAGAATTGAACACTGTAACCCACGAAGTGATCTTCATGTCTTTGTAGCATGGCAATGAGTCAGTTGACCTGATCGATAAATAGTCAAACATGGCGAGTAAAGAAAAATTGAAATTCAGCAACCCACATGAACACAAATTAGTGTCGTTTAGTAAAATTTGAAATTTAACAGGTTGAGTATATTTTTTGTGTGTTTACTGTTGCATTGCAGTCAATACCTTCATACTTGTTTTAACCCTCTACTGCATGAATTAACCAAGTCCCATTATGTTACTTGTGTCAATCATGGGATTCGAACTGGCATTCTCCTTATCTGGAGACGACGATGCTAATCACTGGACTGTACTTGCATGCTTTGCTCAGGGTTCCTGGGGATCCTTCATAAAGCTCATGCTGCGTCTTGGACTGTTTTTGACCGAGAAGTGGTATGATGTAGATTGAATGGCTTTTATGATAGAGGCATAATACATTTAAACATTACGCAAACTTGACCAATTTATTTCGAGGATTTATTTTTCGTGAATTCATAAAAATTAGAAAACCAACAAACCATCCATGTTATGGATACAGCTATATAATTAAAGCCAATAAGGGGCAGTCTTATTATTGAAAAAGGACCGACCTCTACAAATAAAGCAATCGTTATTGAATTGATAAAATACTACAGAAACAGAAAAGTCCCAGTAATAAATATGAAGCAGTTGTGATGCAGGTTTTTATTACAGCACACATTTCTAAGTTTATGATGCTGCACATAAAATACCGCGCATTTCAATTACAGTAGGAGGTTTCGAAACACTGCTTGCTACTATCGTAATTCAGTTGCTGAATATTGTCAAGTGACAGTTTCCTTGTTACACAGGAATGTAGCTCAACTATGTGATAGGAAGTTTTACTTTCGATTGAGTAAAGAAGAATGCTGGGAACGAAGAAGGTAACAATCCTTTACTGACACTCGAGCAGTGTCCCATTTCAATGTATGTGTTATTATTTAAATGACACGCAAACCATTAAAGTGTCTGGTGAAACTTACCGGTTTCTCGTTGATAGGTTTCGGACTTATGAACCACCTGATCCACCAGGTTATTTTGAAAAGTGTGTATGGCCAATGTATGAAATGTATAGAAAAGAAGTGGAAGAACATGGTGAGAATGTTGGTAAGTATAAGAGACTGTATTCAGCTATCAAATGTAAATTACGTAGCAAGACTTGCAGGAAGTAACGTAAGAAATGACATTGAAGTTTGATAATTTGAAGAATGGCAATTTTGGTCTTGCCAGTCCCTTGTGTACACAAGAATGGTGACGTAATTTGATCTCTCATCCTCTTGGCTCGGAGACAAAGCCCTTAACAACTCGGCTGTGCTTTGCTCACTCGGGTTGAACCTTGCTTTTTGTGTCCTGTGTAGGTATAGTTCCTCTCTAAAATATTGGTGTTCGTTGTCTCATAGCTAAGGAAAAAAATACACATCTGACAATTTTATGCACCGAAAGAAAAGTAAAATTATTAAGACCATGGGATGATAAGTGTGACTCCTTTGCTTAAAACTTTCATACTTTTGTCAAACCTACTCTTGAACAGTATCCGATTTATCTCTGCTCTCAGATTATTAGTACTGTTTTACATAGGGGAAAGAAGGCTTAGTGATTATACTTGCAATACTCCATCTGAAATATATAACCGTTGGTGTGTCTACTGTATAGTACAAATTTCTAGTCCCTTTTGGCCTAGGTAAATTGTAACATTATCTAAAGTTGGTGGGCTGCTTTAATGTTAATCTCTTGACAATTACGATGGCTCGCATAAAACTGAGCGAGTGAGTAGTATTCTGGCCTCCAAGTTAAGAGGATACAAGAGATGAAATCGCTTCTCCAACGTATGTGCATGTGGAACTTCAGACAACTTTCGTAGTGGCTGTTCTTTGTACGTTTTTTTATCAATGTGGCAAGACAACTACAAGAAGACTTAATGCCTATTTTCTGTTACAGTATTCCTGGATGGAAGCTGTCCTATGGATGAAACATTTCACAAAGTTTTAGAAGATATTAAAGCATTTCTCAGATCCAGAAATTTGTACAGAATTCCCCATTGATAAATTGCATTAAAATGACTGCCAAATATTTAATAGTTTATTTTTTCTTTGCTGTCACAGCCAAGTGACTTTGCCATAATAATAGCTGGAGCAAAGGAATATAAGCAACTCGCAACAAACGCAGATCTAAAATAAACTAATGATCTTTACAGAGCTTGGCCACTAGCAGGCAGGATTCGCGCAACCCTTGAATGTGCTTCAATTCCGTCATGCGACCTTGAGACAGCTGGCGTATCTTTGTTTTGAGGGAAGCGGTTGCAGCAATTCAAGTTAATAGTTGAAAGATTGAAATTAGTTTCACACAGCAACACGAGCATTCAGTGTAATGAGATTATTGTGCTAAATACAGTAATTTCTGTATTATGTATACATGCATAAACTAACCCTTCATCAAGAACATGTGTACACTTATATTATTAATTTATTAAAGCTCATAGGTCTCATTATAAAATAACTTAGTTAAAACGCAGCGCCAAAAACTGTCCAAGTTACCAGAAAACTGCGAATTTTCTGCAACGTTTCTAGTTGGCTTCTTCAGGATACAGCCCAAGAGACTCCACAGTTCCACGGCCTTTTAGCATTCAAACTTCCCTCCACTTCACAGTTGGCCTTGAGTTTGCTAGCCTTGTTGGTGTTGCTCACATCCATTGTTGTGCTAACGTTGGTGTCATAGTCTCACCTAACGGGAAGAGGCTTGGGGAGAAAACTTTGCCATTTAGCCTCCAGTTTATCTCTCAAATTTGGTGTCATCATACTTCCAATTTGTTTGTAAGCTGGCTCCTGTATATTCATTAGTCGTACTGACTGCTCTCTGCAATGATGTATAGACATTGATTCCAAGGCTCGGAGGTGTGCTTGTGTCCGACTTGAGCACGATCTTTGTTTGCTCCCAGTTGATGTTATAGTTACCCCATTCTTTGTGTCTTCCTCCTCAGTTGCTTTCATATGCTCTTTGATTCTTACACAAATTTGTCTTTTTGTTTCCTCTAAATAGCCTTGAGGCCAGTCGCTGCAGGGGATCCAATAGATACTCCATTGGTGTTGGGGAGTCTTTCAAGAACCAATTCTTCCTCTTCCCTTCCATCGCCATTCCTGTCATTTTCAACTACTTCTCATAGGCCTACAAGCCACTCTCACGGAAGGGGAAGTAACCTACCATTATTAATCCTCTGTAGTTGTTGCAGATTCAGCACGCAACCAAACAATGTAGGCCTGTCGAGAGAAGCTAGGTCAGCAAGATTTATAACGCCTCCGACATACACCTTCCTGATAATCCTAGTATGGCCACTTCAGAACTTAACTTCCAATATATAATCAGGACAGCACCTATGAGCCACAGACCTAATTCATCCTCTCCCTAAAATAATTTTGTACGAGTTGGAAAGTTTTGGCTTTTCACTTCCCTGCAAAGTTGCAATGTCAAAGAAACATCTTTAATACAAACTCCCGAGTTAGTACACAAAAGCACCCACACATTGTTATGCTACTACTCCTGCTCAACTATTGACCCTTGGTCACCAGCTGTGAGGGTGAAGAATTCTTGGCCAGGGTGGTGAAAGGTACTTAATACAATTTACTATAGATATTCCATATGAAAAAGCTTAATTTCTCCGCCGTCGTTCAACATTTTCTACTGAAACCTGGAATGTAAGCCTTGTGGGACTTGTTCAACGTGTGTACCAACTTTCATTAATTTCCGATTTGCCAGATTGGAGATCAGGACTTCATCTGGAATCGTGAGTTTCATTTTTGTCTTATTCTGTGGTGGTGAACTTTATGGGACACGTTTATACAATGGTCTCTACAGACTAAACCATTTGTCGTAGAAAGCTGGTTCTTAGCTTATTTGAAAGATCTACTTCCGGGGATGTGCCCTTTATAGAAGTAAAAATGTCAATTGGTCGTCTCGTTCCGGAGTTATGGGGCCCTGAACAATTCATTTTATTGTTTTAAACATTGTTTTTAAGCAACAATGCTCATCAGATGCTGGTGAGCCAACAATTTACCGCGTGTGAAGACTCATCCTATCACAAATTGATTTATATGATTTCACTTCATTCTCCCGTGTTACAGCTAAAGGTGTCCCATTGCGTATTTGGCTTGCCGTCCTATACTACAAATACGGACAAAGCCGCTAATAGATAGCTTGGACAAACCAACTTCCAAGAGAAAGACTTGCACTGAATGAGCGAGCGAAATTCAGTGCATTTGCAAAGAGTGCATACCACCAGCTTGGTATGTCAAAGCATCATGAATTAGAAAACAAAAACCTTGATGTTTAACTGATCCGATGTCAAAACAGCAAAGTAACACAAATAAACTTTCCTGTAAGGTTTCACATACTGCACTGTTCCTGTACTGTTTAGTCCACATGAAACCTTACTGCTGTATTCAACCGTTAGACATATAAATTAAATTAAAACCATATCCCAACTTTCAAAATTGTTGTAAGAATAATATAGTGCATCATAATATAGGCTACACACTCGCCTACTTTCGGGGCTAAATTTTTCATTATTATAGTCCGGTCGTCTTCTTTTCCTTTCATCCTATTGGTACATACACCAGTTTTTAAGATTTCCTATTCAAGATTTCAGGACTGGTATTTCATTTTTATTTTCAATGATATTTCCAGGAGTCGCACGAACCCTGAATTAGGTCTGTACTAAGCACTCTAAAAGTATGGTTTTTACGACTTTTCAGCGATGTCCTTTAGCCAAGTAGAATGAACCAGTCAGACATATCGTATTCTAAGTAAACACTGTAAAAACATGTGAATACAGCAGTAAGGTTTCACATGGACTAAACAGTACACTATGTGAAACCTTACAGGAAAGTTTGTGTTACTTTGCTGTTTTGACTTCGGATCAGTTAAACCTTACCTTAAACATCAAACGATCTCGTTTTTGTTTTCTAATTTTGAGTTGGTGTTGATGACATTTGCTGCGATTGAGAGGAGATGGGCACAGAAGGAAACTGCTTAGGCTCCAGGAGGTTAACTGATTACTAATGACACTTAGTACCTTTGCTTTGCTTCCATAAGGCGTCAAATGCTAAGCCTTTAACTATTAAGTTCCCTATAATTGTCATTGTCTTGGTGATAGCGGAATAAACCAGAGTGTGGAATTTGATATTCAGTCTTGGTCCTTCCTTTACCAGTAATCAATGTTCCTTTGAATAAATTAATTTGTTGTTAATATCCCGACGAGTTAAGAGGGAGTGTTATTTCTAATGAAATCCACCCAATTCATCAGTCCATTATGTTACGTCTGGAAAAGTGAAATAAAATACTCCTTGAAAAAGTGCAGCAAATCATTGTTCATGTGTGCAAACTTGGCACTGGGAGCTGCTCGGAACTTCAGTCTTGCCAGACCTTCTGGGGGTAGTGTGGCTACCATCTCCCATGGACTGTACATTATTCGTGACGTGTAGCTCTTACCAAAGCCTTTAAAGGCTTCTTGTGGTACAGAGCCTATGTCCTGAAGAAGTCAGAAGCATTCCTTACAATTCTAGTTGTCTAGTCGCCAGAGTACAAATGAATTATAGGTTTTATTTCAAGCAATTTATTGTTTATTTGAAAATTATTAACTTTCTACACTTTGAACTGTAAAATTATTAAGCTTTCTATTAAAAAAAGAAGCTCAAGTACAGAAGTGAATTCATGAAACTAAAACAGTGGTACTGAGCAAAAGTTGACAATTCTTGAGGAAACATGCTCACACGTGCAACACTTAATACAAACAAAATAGTGACTTATTTATAATGGTACGTACATAATATATTTTGCGCATGAAATTAAAGGTGTACCAATGCAGCAATTATGTATATTAATTTACATTTTGTTAAGCAATACTAAAAGTTCTTCAAAACCATCTAATTAGCCAAAAATTAGGTGGCGGGCCCTGCCTTGATGGGCACCCCGGGTTGCAAGCAGGCTTTCCCCAAAAAAATTTATTGAATAATTTCGTACTTTATTCAGAACAGTGATGAAACAGGAATTTGTTCTCTTTCGTAGTGTTTGGTGGCCCTGAAAAGGACCGTTGGTTTAGAGATGGGCCTTGCTTCCATCAGTGGTTGGCTTGCTTCCATCACTGGCCGACTTGCTTCTGCCTTGGTGGTGGCTTGCTTCTGCTTCGTTCTGAGTGCTTAAGGGGGGTTTGACGACGGTTCTGGCTGTGACGATAGGTCCCAACCGGTGTGGTCCATTTTCTTCTCTTGACATGTCACGCAGGTAATGAAAGATGAATTTTGTGGTGTTTCGCCAGGAGGCTGCTGCAAGGATTGCTTGGATGGGAACGGCGTTATGGTGGGCCCATTACGTGGCGATAGCTCGTACTTCATGCGCCGTCATTCTCATGCTACTGCTCATGTTGCCGTGTTTATTGTATGCAGGTTCGATTGTCTTTTTGATCCACCTTGCCACCGGTGGATTCGCAGCGGTGGTTTCGCCTGAGTGTGAATCAACAGGTAGGAAAAGTTGGTTCCTTCCTCTTCGTATGTTGTCATGTTTAGTTCGAGTTATGTAAAATCGAAGTGCTCAAACTGGGCATAATAGTCGTTCAGGTTCGTTTCCGAGGATGTTTGTAAGCGCTGGAAAGGTGATTGGTTTCGACGGTTCAGATGGTTTTTGGGTCTTTGCACGAAAGGTAGAGTGAGGAATCAGAGTTACGGATGTGAAGTTTGGTCCAAAGATACAGTCTGCTGGGTCAGCAGATAAGGCTTGGATTTCACTGCAATGTAGGCTGGCTGCGAGTGTTACGAGGAAGACAGTTTCCTGAGATGAAGGGATCTGTAGGGGTCTTCCATTAGAGATTGTAATACTAATGATAAATCCCAGTTTGTTACCATTCGTCTGGTCATTGGTCGTTCATTGTAGATGATCGGAGTAAAGCAGAGATGCGGTAATCTTCTAGCAAATTGGTTTTGTTTGCCGCTTTGAAGACAAGAGTTTAAGGCTGAGCGGTAGTCGAGGATGGTTGATCCTTTTAATTTTTCTTGCTTAAATAAGTCGTTAAAGAACTTTAGAAGATCTGGTAAAGGGGCGTCGAATGGATAAATTTACCTTCGGATACACCAATGAAACCATTTTGTCCTGTGACTGTCGTACATTCTGTTTGTTGAGTCTCTGGTTGCTTTTGAAGCATTGCGTTTGGCCTCGTCTTTATGAATTCTAGCCTTCTCGAGGAGTTTGGTGATAGTAGCCACCCACGAAGCTTTAGGTTTGGGTGGAGTTTGGATCCTTTCTGTTGTGATAGAAGATCGGGAAGAAGGAGTAGAATTATTGGAGTGTATATTATTAGATTTCGGAGGTGGGGGAACCATGTTGCCGATGGCCACAGGGGTGCCATTAGCAGGAACAGTCCTTGCGATTCCTTTATTTTTTACAACTTGGGGGATCAGTTAGAAAGGAACAGATATGCGTACAGGTTTTGCCATGGGAACGTAAGGGCGTCTACTGCTGCTGCTTTTTTGTCAGGAATCGGGCTGATGAAATGGGGAAGTCTGGCATTGTGCCTCGTGGCGAATACGTCTATAATGGGGGGGGGGGGGGGCAGATGTTGAAAAGATATTCGCAGATGTATTGCTTGAGGTTCCATTCGCCTGTTGGTGGGTTCCGGCGAGAGAGAGAGTATGCAATCACATTCCTTTTCTTGGAATGTGCAGCAATAGAAGGGTGACGTTGTTTTGAATGCAGAAGTTGAAAATCTCCGAGGTTAGTTCGTGTAGTTTCCGGGATTTCGTTCCTCCTTCCTTTCGGATGTAGACAAGTGCGGTCATATTGTCGGCTTGGACTTGTATTACTTGATGTTGGATGTGTGGCCGAAAGTGTGGTAAGGCTAGTTGTATTGCTCGAAGTTCGAGGATGTTGATGTGGTCCTTGTTGTTGGGAGGCCATAGACCTGAGATTTGGAGGTAGTCCATGTGGACTCCCCAACCCTCCATGGATGCATCGGAGAAGAGGAGATGGTTGGGTGGTGGCTCGTGGAGAGGTACTGATTGCGACAATTTTATTATGTCTGTCCACCATAGGAGGCATTCGTGTGGGAAGTCGTGTCGGGAAATCTGTGAGGAAGATCGAGCTATAAAATCCCGGTCCCGGGTTGTGGCATTCCTTTATGGCTTTTTTGGAGAGGATTTGGAATACTTTGGACGAAAGATCTTTGGCTACTGGCGGTGCGAAGTCCCAAGGTGAGGAGGCCACTAGTGGAGGTTTTGAATGGAAAGTCGGTCGAAAACCATGTTGTATGAGAATTTCTGAGTTGCGAGTTAGTTCTTGCCAGGTTGGTAAGAAATGTTGGGAGTCTTGCTCCAACTGGTAAGTGGGGAGGAACATAGCGTTATTGTTGTCCTTTTTGAAAGGAGCTTCTGCCTGCAGGTGAGGAACGGCAGCTCCGGCGGTCAGGCGTGGATGTACGCTTGTGTTGGTTTCTTGGGCCGGGCGGTCGGGAGCGTGGTGTTTGTTCCATCCGAAAGGGCTGGGACTGCTTAGGTTGGTAGCAAGCGTTGTCGTCGTTGTTGTTTTCGGCCAGAGGGCCTCTGGGCTTGTTCCAGTTGTCTGTCGACGAATGGGCTGCGGCCTGCTTCTGGTTTCTGTAGAAAGGCCGGCTGAATGGATGAGTTTGTTTTTGGGGCTTTGGCTTCTTGGAAATGTCCAAGTGCTAGGCCAATGTCGGGATTAGTACCCGAAACAGTGTGTCCGATTCATGAATTGGTTGGTTCCAAAGCCAGTGTCTGGTCGAGTCGTTGAGATTATTCGTTGTGTTTAAGGCAGTTTCTCTTAGCAGGAGGGTGTTATTGAAAAGAGCTCTCGTTGCCCAGTTTAGGGAGTGGTAAGTAGCGATGCTGGCTTTCTGGAACTGTTGCGAGATTAGGGATTTCTTCTGGGCTGGTGTCGGCCGAAAGCTTTTCACATAAGGCGTTGACGGTCGTGTTGAGTACGTCCACCTGTGATGCGGCACGGAGGCTCATTCGTAAGCACTTGTCGTTTTCAAAAAGAACGTGTGACGGGACTTCGGCTTTTTTGGGGATGGATAGGGCAGTCCCGAAATCCATTTTTACTTCGGCGCATAAGAATTCGCATTCGGTGTAAATGTCGAAGTTTCGGGTATTCGTGGAGCCGTCACCAAATGGTCGAAATTACCTTGCTTCATGGCCAGGCCGAGGAGGTGGTGGTTCTTTATCTAGTTCAAGGGGTTCACCCTTCCCTAGGAGAGAGCTCTCGTTGCGGAGAAGACAGGTTAGTAGTGTTGTCTATTGGTAGAGCAAGCTGCAGGATTTCGAGTCACGATCCCGTAGAGCAAATCCGAAACCACTCTTGAAGCCGCGGTTGATGATGGGAGCGTCAGCCGTTTGTGTGGGCTTGTGAAGAAAACGGTCAGGAACTGTGTCTTCAACAGACTTTAGAAGGTCCGCTAACGGGATCGTCGGATCTTCAGTGTTTTCGTCTGTGAAGTGAATTAGTTTGTAGGACGAATGAGGAGGTTGGGCCGGAAGCGAGAGTGACGTTGATTCGTTTCCGGTTCGGCAGCCGGTAGCGGGAAGGCATTCGGTCGAAGTTCTAGGATTCTTGGCAGATCGGGGCGAATGCTGCGAGGGTCGTTTGCAGCTATCGTGACTTGTGGTCGAGGCGACCCATTGTTAAATGTGTTCACAATGTACGGAAAAAGTGAATGACGGAGCCATCATGAGGGTTGTAGCCAAGTGCTTGCGAATGGCGGCGTCAACGAGATGGTTGACTTCGCTGCGGGTTACTGCTTGGCCATGACTGGAAGAATTGGACGAAAGGTCGAGCGGTGATGTCGGGATTGGTGCATTCTGAAGTAGTGCCGTAGCCCGACGGTAGTTCCTTTTTGTTTTAAGGTAAGATTCCTTTGCAGAACGAAGTTAGTCTTCGATTGCAGCCGGGAAATGACGAGGAGGGGTGCGTTGTCCGGCTTGCAGCAGAGACTCGTCCTCATTTGCGACCGAATGGGGTACAGCGGCGCAGGGTAGAGCGGCAAGATCAAGTGCCAACAGCCACCGGTGGCCAAGGGGAATGTGAACGAATGCAGGAGCAGCATTAGAAGCCGGAGCCTCGGGAGCCGAAGACATCTTTGGTTGCAGGCGAATTCAAATTCCGTGCGAATGGTCGGAAGACAGGAAACGAAGTGCCATTAGCACCTCTGGAGGAAAATGGATGGTGAAAGTGTTCGCTCTCGCTTTTATAGAGGACTTAACCGCGCAGGCTCAGTGGGTTGGCAAGCAGGCGGCTACAAGCAACCGAGAAACCTCCAGGGAAACATCCATTGAGGATCAATGAATGCTGAAATTAACAGGTTATGGATGTTTTCGACCCGGCAATAAGAAACTTTGATTTCGGACATATTCATCCCAGAAGAAAAGAGGTGATTCAGGAACTCCGTGAATTGAGCTACAGTTGGAACAAGGGAATCAGTTTGGTTTCCATTACATCAACGATGCCACCGAAGCAACTCACCTTCGTGGTTGGCAACATGCTCCGCAAGGCTGTCTGCCTGGAGAAGCTGGATGAAAGTAGCCAGGCTTGAAATCTTAGGTCTGGTAGTTGTCCAAGAAGCAGGTGATGGGAGCTTGCGGGGAAGAGGTCGATCAACGGCGTTGCTGGGAGTTTGCCTTCCTGGATAGCTGGTCTGCCAGAACAGTCCTGGGAATGTGAAGGACGTGATCTTGGCTCATTAAGATGATGGCAAGAAGGTAGATGAGGGTTCCCTGGTGGTGAAGGTTAACAGAGTTGGTTCCTCCTACCTTGTTCAAGTAGGCAACAACAGTGGTCCTCCCCTATGCGCCATTATGCATTTGAATGGTCCTCCCCTTCAGGATGTCTTGGAAGTTACGCATGGCAAGGTAAATCGTGTGAAGCTCTGAGACGTAGACATGGAGCTTGTGTTCCTTTCGAGTCCACAGTCCAACACCAGTAGTGGATACATCTGTGATGAGAATCTCGGAGGGTTCTTCCTCCCTGATGGGGTCTGTTTCAACAACGTTTGTGGAGTCGCACCACCACACAGCATCTGTCGTCGGGAATATTGGGGACATCCAAATCCTATATTGATGCGGGCTGGGTCCTGGAGTTCATAAGCCTTCCTGCACCAGTGCAGGGACATACTCTCCATCTGACGTAGGGAACGAGGTCCATAGCACCATCCAGGACCAATGACCTTGCAGAGGAACTTCATCGATCAGTTCTGATGTGTCACAGTAGATCGAGGACTTCTTCCTTGATGGAGTGGATCTTCTCCGAGACTGGTGAAATCCTCGTGGTCGAAGAGGGCATGAGGAAGATGAAAGATTTCCTGGGCTCTACGAGGGACTTCGTCAGGTTGATTCCAAAGCCCAGCTTGAACAGGTCTGCCATCGCCTGCGAGGAGCTTGGATCTGGACGTCCGCCGTTGCCTGCGAGGATCTTTTGAGCCTTTGTTCAAAAAAAGCCAGTACTTCAAACAGGCATGCCTCCTGATGCCTCGGAGGCATGGTTAGTCTAAATGGAATGTCCTTGAAATGGAAAACTTTACCATTGAGAAGAAAACGGAAAAGATGGAAGTGGAGATAAACATCCTCCAGGTAGACAGACAACGTAAATTCTCCAATAAGATTGAGTCTAAAGTCTCCATCTTAATACTTGCAATGCTGATGAACTAGTTTAAATACTTTAGGTTGATGATTAGCCAATTCCCTCCTCACTTCTTCGGGATAACGAAGAAGGGGCTGCAGAAGCCTGGTTTTGACCAGCCCTGACAAATTTCGACTGCGCCTGTCAGGACAAGGGCTTGCACTTCTGAGAGAACATCTGGCATCAGAGGCATGGCGAAATTCCATGGAGGAAAATTCACAAGTTTCGGGTAATGTCATATTGGCCGTGCTTTCTCTTCTTCGCATGGTACTTGCTGCGAGGATTTCGTCATTCTGGGGGTCCTGTCGTTTTGACACTGGGATCCTTTTTCTTTTTCTGCCTGAAGACTCGCGAAAGGGCGTCCCATTCAGTGAAGTGCTCCCGTTTTTCTTTTTGTGGCTGTTGCTTCTCCTTAGGTTGCAGTCGAGATGTGGTTGCTTGCTTGATTAAAGAAATACAGAAGCAAACCTATTTATATTGCCTTTTGGATTTAAATGCCAGACTGCCCGAGTGGGGAATTGAACCCACAATCTTTGAAATCAAAGGCCCAAATCCAACCTATAAGCCACACGGCCTATTTTGGGGGGCTTGCTTGATTTCAGCACTCAACAAAGGGGTACTTCACCTTTGAAGAGTGTGGAAGATTCGTGGAATGTGATGGTTCAAATTACCTGGACCTTGGTCGGGTGGAGTTCCGAAGCTGAAGCAAGAATGGCACCACGACAGTGCAGCATCCTGTTCACCACTCACCTTTGCCAACGAATGGCTTCAGCTGAACATTCAGCACCTTTCTTGAAAAGAAAAGACACATCTTCAAGAGTCTTAACGGCTGCTTCACGGATGCAAGTTCAGTGAGTAGTAGCTTACAGACAGGCAGACACAGCAGGGTTGAAAAGTTCTGTATGGGACGCTGCTCGGATTCGCATCCTTTGGATATTTTACTTTGGATATTTTGGAGTTTCAAGTTTCGACAGGATATGGGAAATTGCTTGGGAATCTTGGACTGAACTTGGCTTAGAATAGATATTGAATGTTCACGGAGAAAAAATATGTAAAACAGAGCAAACTCATGTAATAGGAGGCTCAGCAATGGCTGAATCGCTTATACGCCAACCAGGACGTGATCGTAGCGGCCGTGGACCCGAGGAGTAAGCCACGGGATCAGCGAGAGATGTACATCTTCCGTCTTACACATCGGCCATAATCAGGTTACGTCAAGCCTGTCGAAAAAGAAAATTCACATTTAATGGCATTTGGTATAATAGGAGAAGGCTTAACACCAGGCTGGAGCACAGAGGTAGACTTCTTAGAAGGCGGACAAGCACATTATCAAGTATCTTTCTTAGCCAGCTTAAGCCTATTCCTTATCGAGTACATTTCAGTGAGTCGGAGGCAAATGCGCAGTCTCACAAATGTTGTGGCCTGCTGCAGCTTCATACTATTGCAAAAAGCGGCATGCTTCGGTAAGAAGATTGCCACATGTTCTGGAATTAAAAGAGAAATTTCACAAGGCCTAGTGTTCGGGTTGCAGTCACAACACGATCGACACCGTTCGTGAAGATCAAGTTCACAATGACGGATGTGTGTGCAGTGTTAGGCCCATTTGGTGTTGATGTCACATCACTTCCAACAAGACATAAAATTGATCAGACACCATCGAAAGTTCGGAGCACGCTGCTAGAAGAGCACAGAGTCGAAGCAACATCACTAAAACATTGTGAAAAACACAGGAATTATCGTAAACACAAGGACAACCAAAAACCAGTCTAAACGGTTGGCATACTGACACTGATTGTCAGAATTGTCAAGGATTGACATTTATTGTCAGGATGACCGCCGAACCACGCAGCACTGCACTCGCTAGCTTTGGGTATGTTGGTGCAGTGGGAGTAAAGATTTTAAAAGAGTCAGGAATTTTCGTCTTATGCATAACATATGCAAAAATTTAATTGGGGACGGTATTCTGGGATAAAAACACCTTGAAGAACTTTTCTTTAATTGCAATTTTGTTACTTTTACCAAATTTTACTCTTTAACTTCACGTCTTGAAGAAAAGAGGACCATTTTTTAAAAAAATTCAATCAGAGCTAGGTAGCAGTCACATGCTTGCTTCAACACGGAAAACACACCCTACAAATTTCAAGCATTATGCAAAACTTCAAAATGGTACACTGTATTAAAAATTTAAAATGTTAAAACATTTTGATGGCAAGTCAAAATATTGATCAGTTCGCTTTTGAAAACAACCAATTACTGATCTGAATTCATCACCACAAAATCTTGTCAAAGTTGGTTCAGCTTGATTGTTTTAGCACATCCTTATGGTCTAAAAATTTGAACTAAGGTCATTTAAAAAAAAAAGCAGCAGCTGTTTCTCAACCTCACTCGTGTGTCCCCCAAACCCCTGTACCAACTTTTGTTTTTCCTGGTATAGGTATATTTTTATTTTAGAAAAAGGCTCGAGAAACCACTTCCTTTTTTTTTTAAGTAACCTTAAAGATCATTGGGTATGTACAATTTACAAAGTAATAAATTATAAAAGTTAAATACACATAAATCTTGGTCCTGTGATGATGGAAATTCGTCAGCCATCTTGACCTTTATATATTACTTCTGTACCATTATGGATAGAGAAATAAAACAGTTTCACAATGAAAAAGAACTAATGGCACATCCTAGCAGTTCTTATTTTTAAAGTCTCTCAGCATTCAGAGTTCCATTGTACAGAGTTTTAGCTCAGCAGTCACTTTCTCTGCGCATTAACCAAATGCACAGTATATACAGAAGTAAAAATCTCATTTATTCGTGGGAACTCAGCTTCCAAATGATGCAGAAAACAGCGCCTTTTTGTCGAACCGAAAATTCTGCCATGCAGTGGCCAGAGGCAGTATCCATTCATCTGTCTGAGATTGTTCTGAAAAATGTAATCCATATTGTACTCGAGCAAATAAAATGGACACGAGCAACATTTTTTTAAAGATTTGATTGTTGTACCTGTAAATTCGGATGCCAGTGAACGTTTACTATGACCGGCAGAGAAGAGCCTGTCTCTGTTCTGCTAAGTAAAAGGAAGAACATGTCATAAAATTCAAACAAATTAACAAAATAAAACGGCCGACCCCAAAGTTAAAAAAATGTTTCTCGGACCTGAGTTAGGGTTTTTATTACTATTTGTTTTTACGCCATGTAAAGCAACGTTTATTGGCTTTCACTACGCTGCATGATACCAACAGAGTTACCGATGTTGAGCCAAAAACAACCATCGTAATGAAGCGTAGCTTCTACAAAAGTCAAATAATTACGAAAATTGACTGAACAAAAAACGCCTTTGCCATTTAGAAAAAAAGCATTACATTTCTTATCTCCATACTCACAGTTGTGAAAGTACACAAATAAAAACGGATTCGAGTTCTTTGGATTCTTTTATTTGGATATAGTATCTGTTTATGTGATGGACATGCTCTTTTAAAGAATTGTTTTCAAAATCAAGTCAATGTGACCCGGCTATAACTAGAAACCCAGCTACAACTACAGACTGGCTACTAATAATTCATGATTGCGAAAACACTCTGCTACAATTAGAGACCGGCTACAATTATGGACCCGGCCACAAATACAGGATTTATGGTATGGAAGAAAGTGAACACAGTTTGTGTTTGAAATGTTTAATGTTTGTGTGCATGTGTATGTTAGCTTGTGTGTGATTGTACATTTAGATTTGTATATTGTACAGGTTTTTTAAATACTTGTCTGTGTTTGTTGTTTTATATTTAAGTCTATTTCTAGAGAGTGGCTACATGTGTATTTTGTGCGCATTTATAATTTGTGAAACAAGCAGACTCGTAGTTAACGCAGTTTTTTTTGCCTGTATTAATTGTTGATGGCTTTTTGTTTTAATTCTAGTTCGTGTGAGTAATTACGTGTTCATTTTGTGTATGTATTTTTAATATTTCAATTTTGTAGGCGTTTGGCCGTTTATGGCGGCTGTTTTGCACGAGTTTGATGGTTTCAATTTTCGTTCTGTTTCATGTGTGTGCATATGTTGTATTTTGTGTGTGAAATATCTAACCGTTTTGTTTGTTTGATTAGTAATGTACATGTATGTGTGTGCATGGAGGCTGGCATGTCACAATCCTTGTTCCCTGGAATTGGTGTTCAAATTATAGTTTGTTGCGTTCGAGTGAACTTCAATCCGTTTTTATTTGTGTACTTTCACAGCTCAGAGTATGGAGATACGAACTCGATAATGCTTTTTTTTCTAAAAGATAAAGCCGTTTTTTGTTCAATAATTTGTTGGGTTTTCTCGCTTCCTTTTTATTGTAATTCTGGTCTGGTCTATCATGTGTACGGTATTTCCACTATCCACCCAATTTTGTTTGCGAACAAAACAGAACATTAGAAATGCGTATTTATGTTCAGGTTCCGCCCAAGCTTTGTCCCATGTGTATCATTTAGTGGGAACACGCTAGCGTGTTTCTAGATTTAGCATGTGTCATTCTGATGGGGAGTAGATTTCACACTGTTGCAGGCAGATGCAAAATCATGGCAAACGATCGCAGAAACAATTGAACTGGCTTCCCGAAGCCCGCATTGAACAACTAATTAAGTCATTCAGTTAGGTCGGCCGTATAATTTTGAGGACATAAGGCCTCAAAATTAAAGACTTCGCAACATAAGGTTTAAAACTTGAACATTTAAGTGAAAACCAAGACCATTTCATTTTGGTTCTCCACAACGACATAACTTTCTCTGGCTAACAATGCTAACTCAAACAAGATACGACAACAATGTTACTTTCCCCACGCCCAAGCATCGTTGCATCTTGTTCGAGTGACTTCTAATCCGATATTGTGCGCCTCGTCTCTTTGTTACACCATTGTTATATTTTGACATTGTTACCTGTGCCTCAAATTCAATCCGGCTCCGCCTGCCCGTTTTCAGAAAATTCTCATGCGCAAACGAACTCTAATATACACGGCCTACTGGCCATGCTCATGAAAAATATGTTTGCCAGCAGTTAAAAGGTAGCTAGACTGCAATTTCCTGACCAAAACTGCAAGTCGTTATCTCTAATGGTTCCAGTGTTCTAGATATTTTAGTGAAAAGTTACCGATACTGAAACGACAGCGCAAATATCGGTATCGATGCAGCCTACGTATTTCTTCAATAATAACTTCTGAATGTCTTAACCTGTTGTGGTGGCTTTTGCACCAATACTAAACTAAAAAAATTAATAAAAATAAAACCTGAAAATTTGAGGAGGATAAGAAACTTTCCACACGTGATCACAAATTTATTGGTTTTTGTTTACCAACACACTATTTAATGACTTAACACACCGAATTAGTTTTTGACCCATGAAAAGATCTTGTTGAAATAATTAAAATGGTGTGCTGGAATGTCAAAATCAAACAAAAATTGGTTAAACAAACTTTCAGACTATTTCTCCCCTGGGATAAAAGGATGCAGTCTTTTACGTAATGTAGCGGAATGAGAAACAATTTTTTTTTACAACTTTGCATGGTTTAAAAGGAAAATATGTACTCACAGTAGTCTTGTAAGTACTGTACCCAAAATGTAGGTTTTTAAGCGGCTAGATAATCATAACAACTTGTTGCATGTACGCCAAATAATTACTCACAACTGAAACAGACAGTATGTACCTTGCCGGCTAGACAAGTTTTACGAATGACTGGTCATCTGTTGAGTGATTTTTTTTATTATTACACTTGGATATAGTTTGGTCTTTTAAACTACGAACATCAACTGTGAACAGTTGTTGTTGAAAACAACGCATCTTATATAAACTGTGAATGGTCCAAACGTCTAACCTACTCAGACAGGTGGCGACCTATGCTAAAAGATTCTAGTGCCATTTTAGGCATACCCAATAGATCAGTACAGCCGCACTGCCGCAGCTACCGAAATGCACTCCAGTTTACTGTTGTTACAATATTTTCTAAGGCTGCACCAACTACTGAACAACCATTTTTCAAACAAACCGAACCAGACCAAACAAACCTTAAATGAGCCGAACCAAAAAAAATTTACCAAACCAATCAACCTTTAAAATAAAATTCAAAAGAACTTATTTCACAAGATTTATATATTTATCAAAGTACAAGTTGCTTAACAAATGCTGGTATTTTCACATGGACTTGTAAGTGAAACTTGTATGGAAACTCGGTTGAAAAAAAGAAATCTCTACTTTTACATTTTCCATCATCTAAAAATGTTGTGCGCTAACTTTGAAAATTGGGAATCATCTTCGCAGCACAGCATGGGCACAATATCTAAATAAAAAGATAACTATACCAATATCTTCTGCAAATTTTTGACAGTCAGTAATCTGGAGACGAAGGGGCTCAGGCGACTGTCTTCATCAGGCAAAACAGAAAAATCACTACACAATGTCATGTTCGATCGTCTGCACGATCGTCTGCTTTTTGAATCAGTGGCCGAGCGTAGCTTCCACCACTTGCAAGGCCGGTTCTCCGCTTCTCACGCAACTCGGTATTACACTCGCTATGGAGCAGAAATTGTATTCCAGGATTTGATGGAATTGTTCTTTTTATTTTGAAATTGTGCGTATACTGTGGCTGCGAAGATTTTCCACTAAAACTTCTGAACAGTTAGAGCTAGGAAGTTATGGTTTGGACAACAAACAGCTGGGGAAAAAAACCTTTAAAATGCAGTATTCTAACATCAAAATCTGTCAATTATAAGTGGAAATGCATTCGGTTTGGTATTTTGCTTTTGAAAGGCGAACATCGAACCGAACACACACGGTTCGGCCATGTTCAGTTCGATCAGTTCGCTACAGCCTTAGTATTTTCAGCACGCCTTTTAATACTTCACAATAGCGAGAAGTTTGTCATAATATACGAAACAATCATAGACTACTATGAATTTCAGTTAATGCTTTGAAGAGATTTTAACCACAGTTTTACAATAGTGTTGTCACGTCCGCCATGGTAACGGTCTCGGGGACAGCAGCCATGACAGTGCAATACGATTTCAGATAATGAACTGGTACTATCAGAGCTAACGGGTCCTTCCAAAACTACCAAACTGTAAGCAAACCGTACACACGCTTCTGAGGACACTTTGGTACCTCTAATGAACAGAAACCGTGAACAACCTCAACAGAGCGTCCCAAAACTGTCTGATGAGGGAAACTAATGTCACCTTTCAACACGAATGACGGCTCTATCCAGAGTCAGTCGATAATCCGTACATATTCCATCGATAAACAGTACCTTGCACATGCTCAAAATTCCACTAATATCAACCTGCTTTGAAGGATGTTTCGATGGTTAACTCCCACAATCCCTCAGTCGCGTTCAAGGAGACATCACTTCTGTTGAACAGCTGTTTTGACTTTTGAACAAAGGATTAAAAGGTAAGTTTACGAATATGAGTATCTGCTATGTAATAAACATGTACCAGCAAGGGTTAAAATAGATCATTGGACTCTTTAATTCTTGTTTTGACATTTGGAATGCTGTTTTAGCGTTGTCGACGGTGCTGTGTTTTGACAGTACCAAACTGTCTCTTACTGCAGACGTTTTGTTTGAAAATGTTAGGTGGTTTTGGAAGAACCTGAAAAACATTAAACACAAATGCCAGCTCAAAAAAAGCAACTTACCAAAACTGGCAGGTGTTTGTTCTGGTTCTTATGAGCTTCGAGATGGGCCTTCTGTTTCAAAAGGCGTGGGGGCGGTGAATAAGTATTCTTACTACTACTTCTGCTCTCTTTGGTTCTCACATTATCGTAATCAATTCTCATTTCTTTACCTCTTCCGTTGTCATAATCATTACGGTTATCTTTAATTTTGGAACTTTCGTAGTCGCTACGGCTTTCCTTTCCCTTTATGTGATCAAAGTCCATCTGAATATATATAATGGTTTACACAATCACACACAAAAAATCAGCAACCATACTTGACTTCTCCACTTACACCTCAAATCAACTTCAAAGGCCAGTCTGTCCTGCCTGATAATATATAAGTATGGTGTGGCGTACCACTTAGATCAGCAGATACTCTAACACATAAGCAAGTATCAATTATATTTACGTGTCAAGGATAAAGTGTCAATTTATTACATCAACCAAAAATTCAACCAACTTTATTTATTCAACCAAAAATTAAATAAAACGAAAATGTGCCACCTTACATCAATGCGAACTACTGTAGTTAAACCCCGTTAAATCCACACTTGGAGAAGGTAAAAGAAAAGTTTCTTAGTCTAGGATATCCTGGAGGGCTCCTTAACAGATTGAGAAAGAAGGCAGTTGCTATTGTGGATTGGGAAAGAAAGAGGGGAGAGAGTGAAGTGATCAAAGTTGGTTGTGAAGGGCCTAGAGTAGCGTTGACAAGCATTGAAGGAGTCACAGGCCAGGACAAAAAATTCTGAAGAAACACGGTTTTAAACATATTTTAAGAATGTGGAAGGATTAAAGAAGAGAATAACAGGGAAGAAACAGATGACTTCAGTCCATGCGAGGCGAGAGACACTGAATCTCAAGATGAAGAGAAAATGGGAGCAGTCAAAAATACAAGGGAGGCAGTTTACAAGATTCCTTGCAGGGACTGTGATGCAGTGTACATAGGAGAGACCAGGAAAGGTATTCGTACTAGGGTTGCTCAACATATGGCCAATGTGAGAAATAAGAAAGATGACAACGGCATCGCAGTCCACTGCAAATCTACGAATCATGAAGCGGACTGGAAGGGGACGTGCACTCTTCTTAGATCAAACTCGATCCGTGATCCCCACCTCAGATGTTTGGCATCTCTGGCAATCCAGCAATATGAAAAGAAAGGAGTGCCTCTAATGAACATCCAGGGCCCTGCGTACCCTAGAGTTGCTCAACTGGTAGGCAGAGACCTCAGTGAACAGTTTGATTGTCAATGGCAACTTGATAGTGGGAATCGTGTGCAGGCCGATCAATACAGGAGGCTACGAGGGCGGCCAAATTCAAATGCTAAAGTGGTCAGAACGAGTTCGAATAAACAAGTGGTCAGAAAGAAAGACGTAGTTCAAAGTCCGAACATCCTCAAGGCCTGAAGAAGACATCAGAGGGATGTCGAAAATTTGCAGGACAAAGTAGGTGTCCTTGAAGTGAATTTAAGCGAACTTTTTGGTATTTATTTTATGACGATCGAAAAAAGTACAGGTCATCTGTTAAAGCCTCCCATGCCCTGATGTGGAACCGGCCCCCCCCCCCCCCCCCCCCCCTGCCGGTGAAGGGGTGCAGGCTACGGAAGATCCTTGTCATTGGCGTCCTCGTCCCTTGCTGCCCTTTTTGGGCTGACTGTGGGTTTGTCTTGGAACTCCTTCACTGAAGTTTCCTTTATGCCTCCCCTACCTCTTGGACCCTTGTTAGAAAATCTCCCTCCCCAACGGAGTCCCTGAGGAGGTGAAGCTCTTTAAATGGAATATTTGCAAATGACTTCCCAACATGGGTACCTTTCAGTTGCAATACTTCTTTCTTTGGGGGAAGACTTGGACTTCTCCTTAAGTTTGAGCATGATCTCTAAAAGCTTTCCATTGAAAAGTTGATTGGTCCGACGGAAGGGAAGTAGTCCAAGCTTCCCGTAGGTGTCCTTCATGATATTTGGTGCACCTGCGAGGTAAGCATCTCGTCGGTGAAGAATGGAGTTCTCTATGGCTCTTGATGGCCATACGACGCCAGCTAAGTGGAATTCCGACACTTGCTTCATGAGGAGAAGGGATTCCTCTCAAGATTTTCACATCTCGCTGTTGCTCAGGCGTCGAATGCCACCTTGAATGCAGAGTGTGCAAGGTCTGTGCATGAAAACGCCTTCAGCTGTTGTAGTCTCTCATCTGATTCATACTGTTTAGTCACAATCGGGGGTCACGTTGGGTTGTGGGAGATACGAATCATTCTAATACGATTTGCTCGTGAAGCACCTCTACTTCATTGTAGGTATCTTAAGAGTTTAGCCTTGGGTCCTTTGGAGTTGCTGGGCCCGAGAAAAATTCCGTTCGTGGCGTGGAAGCTCGGCCTCTGAGCTTTACCGCCTTCCCTGAGTGTTCCGCCGACCTCTAGAAGGGCTCTGAATACTACTGCTGATTGGGGCAGCAAGTGGGGGATATGCTGCACTTCATCCTGATTGGCGAAGGTGGTGCTGGGCGGGTCGTCGTCTTTATTGGAGGATGCCAAGGGTTTTTCCCTACAAAACCACCCTGGGATGTAGAACAACTGTACTGAACTGCCTTTTCGAATAATTGTCTCTTGGACAAGCGCGGAGTGCCCTCTTCCTTCTCTGCATGCTCATCTTCTGAGCTCCCTCCTTAGTACAAGGAGAGGACATTGATAGTTTCCATAGCTTAAGGCTCCAGTTTTGACTGCAAATCGGGGTGGGGGGGGGAGGGGGGGGAGCTCCGTTCATCTCACCTAGAACGAGACCCAGAAGGCGATTGAGAAATCCGTCTTGGTTTTTTGTGTCAGTCACTGTGAATCGGTGACCTGCTCCATCTGTCTACTGGTGATAACTGCATGATCCACAACCGTACCGCGACGGCGACCTCCTGTTCGAAAACCGATATGCGAGATAGACTTCGGATAGGGGACCTCCTAAGGGGTGCGGCTGTTCCTGCAGGGCTCGAAATGTCCAGAAAAAAATGTGTAGCATAATAGCGATGCAAAATAAAAATTTGCTTAGCAATCGCAAAATAATGGTTAGCAGTTTTCAGGAAGCATAATTATTTTTCTTGGCAGGCAAAAGACTGTTTTCGTTTTAATTGATGGTTCAGCTAGTACAAGAGAAGGTGATTGTGACGTATAAATTCCATCATTTTTTTTAATACCTAAATATTCTGATGCTGTGTTACAATTGTGTATCGTTCAATTTCATTATTTGCTCGTGGTATAAAAATAACGAAACTTCTGTAGGGATTGGAATTAAGAATTTTACGGAACACAATGAATGTTCTATTGTAAATGGGCTAGGCCTACTGCAAAAGGATTTTTTTACGTAGTTATTAAGTTCTTTCGCCATGATATTGCGTCGCTAAACTGCTACGCAAATTTCAGTTTTGTATTGCTAATGTCAAAAATTGGGGTGCAAACTGCGATGCGATACCACTCATTTCGAGCCCTGTTCCTGTCGGCATGACTCCAGTCTAACAAAAAAGGAACAAATGCCGCCTGGCACAGGCGCCGAACATGCTACTGAGCCCGAGGGCAAACCGAGCAGCGGTAATAAACTCGTATATTGTTTGACAGAGTAAGAATTTAAACGATAAAAGCTAGAAAAAGGGAAGTATTTTCAGATAGACAGTGAAAAAGGTTTGAGCTACTAGCTTTTAATTTACACCACTGGAAAGTACTCATCAAGAATATCAATTTGGTATACTGGAAGGTCAAAACGGTCAAAAATTCGCAAAATTATCACATTTTCACCGGATTCGAGTAGGGATGCAAGCAACGAGCAAGAGATTACAAGTTATGTGCTCGGCTCTGCTCGAATTTTTCGAGTAACGCATACCCCTAGGGATAACACATGCAATCTGACCGATATTTTCCGATTGCAGCGTTACAAATGGTTTAACGTTGTAACAGAGTATATTACAACGATGTTAAACTGTATTGTATCAGTAATAGGTTAACATTTAGAATGTAAAGCAAATAATTATTTATTTTCAATCCTTCGACATCATTTAAAATAAAGTTGGTTCTGGGGATGACCTTATCAGTGATTCATATACCCTACCTAGTCTAACAGTTTAATTTCAAAGTGTTTCAACTATGTTTAATCTAAGCGCTGTGAAACTGTTAAAAGAAATAGCATTTGAAACAATGCTGTCGAACTTCAATACAACAATACAGTACAACTTTTGGAATATGCTGCTACCACTTCAGTTCTCGATTTAAATTTAAAAAAAACATTCAGACATGGTGTTGCCTGAACTCTTATCACTGTATGGCTACAGTGAAATCTCTATACCCGTACAACACTAGTACATGGTCTTTGAATATAAACATTTTACCAGGATTAAGTTAAAAACAACCATTTTGGCGCGTAAGTTTCAGAATTCCAATGCTCTAAGAGGGATAATCTTGTAGCATAGTATTTTATAATAGGGATTAAACTATGTCAGAATTGGAAGTAAGGTATAATCGGCATCATGAGTTGGGTTTTCTTTCAAACACATTTCTAACTTACCGAAAATATCTGTGCAAAATGTTGCTGCTGCAGACGTTTGCTTCTGTCAGAACCTTGAGGAGTAGTTTCACCAGTCTTCAAACTGCGTCGTCTAGTGCCGTTTGACTGCAAATGTTTTTTCTGTTTGGTCACAACCCATTGACGAAGAGGCCTGGAAATATACAAAAACAAGACAGCTATCACATTATCCAGTACACTTGTTCCCATTGCATTTCTATTCATATCTCGGCACACAAGTTATTTTGGCAGACGAAGGCTTGAAGCCTTGTTCCAAAAATTAAGACCTCTTTACTTTAAAGAACAAACTTGATCGTGAGTGCTAACACCACACTACTTGTTAAGCAGTACTTTGTTTCCAAATTACTTACGCACTACAATTATACAGTTAAAAAGACAACTAAATTTTTCTTTAGCTGCTACCTCTTAATGCAATGTGTTGCATCAGTACTTTTGAAACCTATGAAATGTGAAACCCTTAACCCAAAGTTCCTCGACACCTTCTTGATCAGTGTTCACAGGAAAAAATTTAAAAAAAAAAGTCTATAGTACTGTAGTGATTCATTGTGGGTATGCAGAAGACATATGTTAAGAAGCACTGCCTTACATTAAAACGTCCATGCAAACTAGTGCTGCAAATTCTAATGCAATAATTTTTTGTTTCAACTAAATCCAGTTTAACTGGAGGACTCCATTTTAAGCCAATTACACGAACAACAGTGAACAAAATAAGAGTATCGTGTAGAGCAGTGCTTTTCAACCGGTGTTCAGAGAACCCTTGCGTGACGCGAAGCATGTAACGGGTGTCGCAAAGCAGAGTGAATCATCACACAAAAATCACGCAAAAGCTCATTTCATCATCCTTCAATGGCGCTCACGTGTAGCAATCATTTGCTAGGGCTGATAGCCATGTAGCTCGATCTCTGGTCTAGATTGGCTAGGGATAGGTTGCTAGTCTGTAGTAATAAACAATGATGTGTTTTGTTGGGAACACGAAGTGGCATGCGCACAAGGGTTGCAGTATCTTTTTGCTTGAAAAAAAAAAGCTCTTCAACTAGGGACAGGGGTGACACTAGGTCCGCAGTAAATTCTAAGGGTACTTGGGGCCAAAAAAAGTTGAAAAGCTCTGTGTAGAATATGGTAATTACCAAGGCTTTGTTGCTAAAACAATTTCAAAGTTAAACAAGAATACTATTTACAGTACCTCACAAATGGCATAACTGTGAAAAAATTATTTGGGGCCATCCCCAAGTTGGTTTTGGGTGCCATATCCTTCTTATGTGCAGGCAAATCAGAAATGCTGAACCACTGAACACTCTGGAAAAACAAAACAAAAGAGAAAACTAGTTGACTCCGCAACAAACAACTGCAAAACTACAGTAATACAAAATTCAAATATTATACGTGTAGGGTTGTTCATTACCACACGGTTACAGTACAAAAGTGTAGCTGTAACCAATAACTACAGGTGCAGGCAAAATTTACATCGCGACTCTGGTCGATGATTTTAACCATCAACTTTTGCATTCAGGAGCTAGCTGCCAACATAAAACAATACAGATGTGCACTAATTTTAATGACTTTTTCAGGCAAACACTACACTAACAGACATTAACTAACACACCACTCCCAACAACAACAACAAAAAACAATTCCCAAATCTTCATTTAATACAGTGATAACACACTGGATTGTGATTTCAGAAATAAAACCTTACCTTAATTTCATTTCTTGTCTTTGGTTTAAACTGGAAGTCCTTAGGGATACCGGAAATTATGTAGAGTCTTACTAATTGTTCATTCACAGAATTCTCGATGTATTCATCTTTTACAATTAACTGGCTGATGTCAAAGCCAGTCTCTTCAAGAACCTACACAAATATGAAAGTATATTAATTTAATGAAAATAGCGGCACACAACAGTGACAGTCAACAGAGTGCACTCTATAAGTTACTGGATCAGGTGAATTTGAATTTGAAAGAAAATTCGACAGAAAGCCTGCTGGCTTATGGCGTCGAGTATCCCCTACTACCAATTTTTGTACTCGTAGGGCGGTATAAAGGAGGGCAACACAATATCAAGACGTTTTTTGAAGGTGATCACGGAAGGGGCTTTCACAACCTCCGCCGGTAGCTTATTGCACACTCTGAAAGCAAATGACTCTTGTCGTAATGATGTCCGGCAGCGTTGTTTCACCACCTTAGCTCCGTGGTTTCTAGTTCTAAGATCATCAGTGACAAAAAGCCAAGATTTTTCAAGTGGATTATTAGAGTTAATAGTCTTATAAGCAAAGATAAGGTCTCCGCGAGAACGTCGATAAGCCATTGTGGGAAGTCTGAGTCGTTGTAAACGTTCACTGTACGGCAGATTGGATAAACCAATGACCCGCTTTGTAGCACGTCTCTGGAGTCTTTCCACTTTGTCCTTGTCGCGTTCAAGTCTGATCCACCAAGCTTGGTTTGCATATTCGATGATGCTTCTAACAAGACTACAGTACAGTTTAAGGAAGATCTTTGGTTGAAGCTCATCAAATGTATTTCGGACTGCTGCTAGCACAGCATAGGCCTTGGCTACAATAGATTGGACATGTGTAGAGAAGGAAAGATCACCATCGAGAATGACGCCAAGATCTTTCTGTGAAGCCTTGTCTTGTAGTAGTTTATGAGACCCAAGGTCGTAGATAGTGTGAAGACGTTGGTTGCCAGACCTAAGGATACAACACTTATTTTCGTTAAGGTTCATGTTCATGTCCTCCACCCAGTTAGTAACATGATGAATATTGTCTTGGAGGATAGCAGCAGTGTCAGGTGTGTTAGAAGGTGCGAAGAGTTTAGTGTCGTCCATAAAGATGCCGTGGTCGACTGAAATCTTTGAGGAAAGGGATTTGATGAACATGACAAACAACAGTGGACCTAACACACTTCCCTGCGGAATCCCGCTACGTACAGGTAAAGGCTCTGACAGAGCTCCCTCGACTGAACATCGCTGATGTCTGCCTGACAGAAAGTCACCGATCCAGGCGAGAAGTGTTCCCTGTATGCCTTCGTCAGCCAGGCAGTCCATTAGCTTGTTGTGAGGAATCGTGTCGTATGCCTTTGCGAGATCAAAAAATATAGTGTCGACTTGGAGGCCCTCGTCAATCCACAGTGTTACTTTGTCCAGGTAATGTATTAAGTTGTGGGTTGTCGACCTCCCGGGAATCCCCCCGAATTGATTAGGGTGAAGTTTATTGTTTTCAGCGAGGAAGTTTAGTATTTGTTTGTGGATTATTTTTTCGAGAATTTTGCCTGGAATGCTCGTAAGGCTAATTGGCCTGTAGTTGGATGGATTAGTCTTGGATCCTCCTTTATGGATAGGTGTAACGTGAGCAGTCTTCCATTGAGTAGGTACTTTGCCCAAACAAATTGACTTCTGGAATAGTGATGTTAATGGCGAACAGAGTGCGGAGGCTGACTCTTTCAAAATAACTGGGTGGAGACCATCTGGACCTGGAGCAGATCTACTGTTGACATTGAGCAGGATGTGTTTCACTTCATCTTCTGCAACTTCAATATCATCGATTACAGAGGTGTGGATAATCGATCTTTCCGGTAATTCAATTGGTGGATTTGTTTTGAAAACCGACCCAAAGTAAGTGTTAAGGACAGATGCTTTAGCGGATGGTTTAGTGACAAGACTGCCGTGCTCGTCTTCCAGACTTACAATCGGGGAATGTGTTTTTTTATTACGATTGACGTATCCCCAAAATCGTTTTGGGATGGAAGAAGCGCAGTTGGCGATCTCTTCTTCATACTTGCGCCTTGCGTGACGCAGGCTGGAGATGCATGTGTTGCGGCTGGCTTTGTAGGTCTCGTAGTCGTGGGGGCTTTTAGACTGGGTGTAGATGTCCCAGTTCCTTCTTTTTGTCCTAATTGCTACATGTAATGTAATGTAGGCTGCGACATGCAATGTAGGCTGCGACATGCAATGTAGGCTGCGACATGCAATGTAGGCTGCGTAAATGGCTGGTGGGTTCATTTGTCTAGTTTGTAAGGGTTTACAGTGCGGTAACAGAAAGCATGCAAAGTACAATGTCCGTCGCAGAAGTTTTATGCTCCCAACAGAAGAATGGAGCTCATACAAGATTAAAAAAATTACTACTAATAAAAATAGGCCTAACTAATCATTGTATTGTTGTTCCACATATTTCTTACAGCTCACAGTCCATTACTAAGTACAACAACTTTTAATTTACTGTATCCAAGAAATGGAAAACCTTTTAACTGTATCGCCGCCTTTCTCTCCTTGTCCCTTATACACAAATGAACTTTGCCAACGGAGTTTTTATATGCAGGCTTTCTTTCGTAAGTGAATTCATTGGCTCATACAGCTTTCGCATTCTTGATCATGGGATCCCCTGCACAAATTTCGCATAAGCAGGCGGCACAAAATTAAAAATTGAAAACATTTTGTCATTTTGTGCTATACCTTGTGATCTTGATTGTTTTCAGGCAAGAATGACAGTTGGACAATGTAAGTCTAACCACGTAATTGCGTTCGTATATTTTTAAATAGACTTGCCAGCTGCTAAAATCTTGTATGATTTGAGTTAAACACACAAAAAAAAAACAGGTTTCCGGAAGGGTTGTGAGCCACTGATACTGTACCTAAGCAGCAGCGGGGAAAGTACAAGTAGATCTTAAAGTGGGCGTTTCAGAAATGTCTGCAAGTTTTGTGCATGCAAGTTTTACGCATGCAAGAGTTGTAACACGAGAGGAGAAATAATCGTTGCATTTGTTCATCAACTCCTGGGTGTATATGTTAAATATGTGTGTACAGCAGTGTGTTGCCCCCCACCCCCCTCCCAAATGCTGCATGCCCATACACACACTAACACATTTTCTGTACTGAACAGAATATATGTTTTTAAACTTTTTATACTACACGTGTGCGAAGTACCTCTGCCCGCAATTTCTAATTGTATGGGAAAATAACGACAAGCGGTGTTTACTGCGGCATTCGTATGACATGAAAAAGGTTCATCAGAAGAGTCAACACAAAATGAAACGAAACAAGGTTCACATCTCATCAGCGGTGTCAGAATCAGACTAGAACCTACTGCAATTTCCATTGGACACTGATCTCCATCGCGTGTTAACACTGATTTCCACTGCTTGCTGAGATTCCTAGAGAGCACTACCTCACAAAGCAGTCGATGTAGACAGTGATATTGTTCATTTTGTTGTGGGAAGTGTTCTCTTTGAACCTTTTTCTTATCTTCGGAATGTATGCCAAATATTTTAATATGCAGACAGAACCTTGTTGCAGGGTGCTCAGGAGAAAACAAAGTTGCTAGAGCCTGTACTTGCACTTAAATGCAGGTGCGGATATCTTCCACTTCTTGTGAGAGAGGACTAGTGTTAATCTGTACTACTGTAATTCATTATGTTAATCGTGCATGATAATGAGTGCATGTGCTGTAAACCCCCATCCTACGTGGACAGGCAGCTGGTTAAAATAACTACTGCCATGCTTGTTCTTATGCTTACCTCCCTTGTGGCACAAGCGTGTGGTTCTTCTTCAGCATTCACTTTTCCCTTTGGAAAACCCCAACTTGCCTTGGCCCAAAACCCTTGTACGAGTAGAACCTATGAATACAAAAAAAAAACTAGGTGCAATCTCGGTTTTTTTTTTCATTTGCTGTATTTGCTTTAACCTCTCAACTACCACCCACGTACACAGAAGGATCTTGTGAGACACATGGACTGTGAGACTTGTAGACCATGCGATATATTTGGGACTAAAGTCAGCTACAACTGTCGTCCTAAAATCACTCATAAAAGAACCTTATTAACCAATGGAGAACTGCCCCATGAACAAGACGGTATTCCTAATAACATTGGCGGCAAGTTTACGATGCAGCAAAGTACAAGCCTTAATTATCAGCGGACCCAGCCTTCTGTATCTTCCTGACAACTCCTCGGTTACCCTGACACCAAGAGCCGATTTACAATCCAAAACTCAAAAACCATGTGAACCAACCAAACCAATCATCATCATCCCAGCCTTATCCAAGACCACAGGCAACGAACCCGAACGTCTCCTCTATCCGGTATCAGCTCTCCACTACTACATCGCCAGAACTGACAACAATGAATGTCGAAGAGGCAGGAAACAACTTTTTCTACCCTTCACCAGAGGCTCCGGCGACACCAGAGGCACCGTCGCATATTGGATCAAAAACGTTATCCTATGCGCGTACGAATATAAGAACAGCAATTGCACTGACAACAACATCAGAGTGATGGCATATGAATTGAGGGCAAATTCACCAGTTTCAGACATCCTGACAGCAGCATCATGGCGAAGCTCTTCAGTCTTCACGTCACACTACTTCAGAGAGATGATGAAGCAAGGCAATGGACTACATCGTCTGGGCCCCATCGCAGCAGCCACATGCATCGTCAAACCCCCTTAAGTACTCAGCAATAGAAGCAAGTACCTCAAGGCGGAAGCAAGACCCCCATCTTAAACAAACGGCTCTTTTCAGGGCCCGCACATTGAGATCAAAATTCGACTGTTTAACCCGTTTTTCTGAATTAAGTGTTAAGTTTGTTAACGTTTTGGGGGAAGCCAGGTCGTAACCCTAGGGTACCCGTCAAGGCGGTGCCCATCACCTAACTTTGACGAGGTCTGTCTGTGAAAAGCCAAAATTCACAGGTAATGCAAGTTTTCCACTGGCAATAAGAAAGAAAATTGTACCGGCCTGGCTGAAAATTGTTTCTTTTGCCTAGGAAAACATACATACCTCACCCACCCTACCTCCCCTCTCCAGTCACCGCCTTGACAATATCCAGAGGAAAAATAATGCTCGCCTTTCGCGCTGACATGCTTTTAAAAAGCGAACGATGAGCCCGCGCACGCACAGTCGGGTTATCGAGCAGGCTGCTACAAGCAACCGGAAAACCTGCAAGGAAACACAGCACTTTTTCGCATCTAGCTTCCTTATCGTCCTGTAAAAAAGGCAAGTCGTACAGGTCAGCTGCACTCGCTTGGTGCCTGGCGAACAAAAATTAACCCATAACCGCCTGAAAAACTTTCAGACCCTTTTTTTAGAGTCCATATGGTACTTGGGTCGATTCTCGGATTCGAACCCGCATTCTCTTGGTTTGGAGCCGACGACGCTAACCACTGGGCTGTGATTTCCTGCTTTGCTCGGGGTCCCCTCACAAAGCTCCCGCTGGGACTAAGTTTTTCGCTGTTATATGTTGAAGGCATACGTTCGTATCTAGGCGGCTACGGGTTAGCTGAGGGTTGAGAATATACTTGATTGTAACCAATAACCCATAACCGCCTGAAAAAACTTTCAGACCCTCTTTTTAAGAGTCTATGTGGTACTTGGGTCGGTTCTCGGATTCGAACCGGCACTCTCTTGGTTTGGAGCCAACGACGCTAAACTGGGCTGTGATTGCCCGCTTTGCTCAGGGTCCCTGGGGCCCCCTCACAAAGCTCGCGGTGGAACTGAGTTTTTCGCTGTTATATATTGAAGGCGTACGTTAGTATCTAGGCAGCTACGGTTAACACCAGTGCAACCAGAGTGCAACAAGGTTACAGAAATTGCCCCTTTGGGACACTGTGTAATCAAGTGTGCATCCCTGTTCCAGCCTACTATTCATGACATACTTAAGGCCTTCTTATGAGAGGTTTCCCAATTTGAATCTTCGGATAAGCTCCTTCCCTTAGTATACACCTTTCTGCTTTGTAATGTCTCTTAGGGTTCAAAATTGAGACTGTTCATATATATTACTTGTATAGTTTGCCTAAAAAAATGTAGTTGCAAATTTATGTTGTTATAATTAACATAAATTATGTTAATTTACTATTGAAAAAATTAGTATCAGCGATCACGTTAATTATGACTAATAACACAATCCATCCAATGCTTCTTAAAAGTATAATGGAACAGCACTGTAGACTTTTTTTTTTTATATTGAGACTGTTTTTCTAAGGAATAGGCTAAATGAAGCTGTTTTAAACACATAGCTGAACATGCTTATGCAATGGTCATACATTTTTAGCATATGGTGCCACAGCAAGCATCCAGCCCAAGCAAGTCACTTAAAATTCTTTTTTCGTAAAAAAAAATCTCTTGTGCTAAACATGGAAAACAGCCTTAAAAAAAAAGAATACCTAACCAAGAAGCTAGGGCTAGCAACTTACATTTTCCATTTCTTCATCTAAAAGTATAGCTCCGTGAGTAGGTACTGTCATCTTGTAATTTCGCCACTCATCCAGGATAATATCAACACGATCTGCATGATCGCGGAGGAATGGTATATGATGGAATAGTATGCTGTGTTAAGAAAATGGTAACAGACAAAACATGGTAAGCCCCCAGATATCACAGCGTACCACAATCACTAAAAAATATGAGCAGACGATTTAATCATGACTAAATCAATCTAACGGAGTTGGACTATGCAATGCATACATAATAATGCTGCACTTTCACCCACATTCATACAACTTCAAAATAGTGCAAAACCACCTGAACCTGGCATAACATACTGTCTAACTGTGCCACGCAACCAGCTACCTCGGTCCATTCACCTGTGAGGCTCACAGCAGGCTTTATCTTAGCTCACTTTGCATTGGAGCATTTGGCGTTATTAGTAGATGTCGCCACCCAATAGAGTACGTGCACCATCACGTCCAGAAAACTTCGATTTTGGTACAAATTGCTTCGAACAAATTTAATTTTAAGTAAATTGAGCAGGAATAGAACCTGTAATTATACTTGTGTCGATATAATGCATTTTTAAAGAGGATTAATCTTTCGAGCGGCCTTGTAGGAGTTATGGTAGCTGGTCCTGACTTTACGCTGGTGTGAGATGTCGCTTAGTGCCAAGTTGGCTTCAATTTTGATTACCGAAAAATCGGTCGACTCAGCATTTCTACTTTGGTTCAAGTTAATGACTTATACTCACAGCTGGAAGAAATTCCCCGCACCACCAACTATGGAGGAATAAACAGATGAAGAAACATCAACTATGAGCAGGGCCAACACCAGCCTGGAATGCTGACTCAAGGCCTACTGTGATGTGAAGAGGAGGGAGTTTTGAATTTTGGAAGTTCGTTGGGTTTGGAAGGATTGTGAGTGTGGGTGTGGGTGCCAGTGGCTTAACTGCCTGACAAAGACAACCAGTAAAAGTTGTCGAAAATTTGCACGTTCGAGGGGAAAACCTTTGAAGATCTTTGACTTTTTGGTTTTGCGTGATCGAACTGTGAGTATGAGTCAAGGCTTCAATTTTCAGCATTTTCGTTGTTGTTGTAAAGATCGATTATTGGGCGAGTCATATCATGATCGCCTACATCCTGGCATTAGCCAAATATATGTATATCAACTGGGAGCTATGTAAATCCGGTCAAAGCCTATTTTAGAGAATTGTTTCCAACTATGTAACTTTGTCTTGCCAATTGTGTTGTTTAATTCAATGGTATGGGTAAAAGGGAGGCATTCATAGGTTATGAGTCAATTAAAGTTAAGCTGATCAACAAATGAACAGATTAACTGCTCTCCATCATTAAATTGCTTCGGCTATGTAGGGTTCCACATAATAATCATAGAGAGACTAGTGTCGATAAAATGGGTTTTGGGGGAGAGGGGGGGTGCATATTAAAACAGATAAATAGGAAATGATCCAAAAAGATATTGATATAAAGAAACATTCTTTTTTAATTTTATGTACCAATTTTCAGTCCGCATGTCAATCCCCACGGGCTGGCACACTTCTACAGTTTAGTCTACAAATTTTCCTTTAAATTTGGCATTTTTGCATAACAGAGCACAGGCACTTGTTCCCAAACAATAGAGTGACGGACAGATGACAGTGCCTGCTGGGTAATGGGCCATCAGGTGGTGAGCTAATGAGGCTTCTGAGATTAAATGTTTGGGCATTGAGCATAATAAACGATAATTAGCCAATAACTAAAGGGAAGGGACAGTGCAGCGTGATTAGCAAAGATTTATTTCTTAACCATCTGAAGAAGACAGCAGGAAGAAATGTCAACAAAATTTTTTCAAAGCTGTCGAAAATTTGTGGAAATTGTGGACTGGTTTTTGCTACATTGAGAAGTGCGTTAAGTATGGCGTCTGCTGTAGAATGTAAATCGAATGACTCTGATCGCAGCCATTATGCCGTCTTTCGGAACTCATCGGAAGTACGTTCGGATGGAAGCGTAAACTTGCTTCTTTTACACTCCAGCAACCTATAGTTTGATACAAAATTTGCACCTTAAAATGCAGACATCTAGCTGGGGTTTACGCATAGTTTTAGCGGTGAAAATAATTAACACAGTTGAAAACGGTTAACACACCTCAATATTTCACCTAGAAGTAAAATTACAATTTTATTCCTGATGATGTTACTTAGAGAAGAGGCGAAATATTGAGGTATGTTAACAGTTTTCATATGGGTGTGAATTATTTTAACAACTTAAATTTGCACCTGTCAAACAGTTTGGAAAGTCAACCCCTGAACCTTAATATTTAAGCCTAAATGACTGCGCCTGCTACCATGAACATGCCAGCCCACAGATATACTATTGGTGAGCAATGGTTTGGAAGTTGCTGCCCTAGTACGGTCTCCACAACAACATAACACATGCCGGCCTCTGCACTAAAATCAGCAGTTATCGCGAAAGGTGGTTGTAACGCAGTGATCTATGCAGAACTAGGTTGACTACGAGGCAGACGTTACATTTATATAATCTACAAAAAAGGATATTGACACGAGTGAACTCTTTAATGCCACAAGGCTTTAGCCAAGATTCATCCGTGCAATAAAAATCTAAGTAGAACCAGTGGGCTAGCTCAATCTGGAAACAAATGCGAATCAAGTCATTCCTTTCTTCTTCTGGTACATTGATGACGAAGCGACTGAAAAGAAAAAAAAATAAATACACGTACATACGTAAATTTTCGTAGCCTACATTTTTAGCAATCCGTTTTCCAGACTTCATCGACCAAATGCCTAAGAGAAAAAATAAGTTTTAGGCCACTTAAAAAAAGAAAGTTGTTTCTCGGCCATTTTTCTCATGAAATCCGCGCGGGAGGGCGAAATTTATTTTTATTTTTTTATTTTTCGACCCCATTTTTCTGTACATTTTGGGGAATTATAGTTTATTTTGGGTAAAATAAAGAACACTGCGTCATAATTCTGCTTACCATGTGTCCATGAAATTATTTAACGACAAGAATGGTAATTTTATAATTTCATTTCTCACTAAGGACCATTTTTGATCTGTAACTTTTATTTTTGACGCGTCGTTTCTCTTTATTTCCCATCAAAAAATCGGTGCGGGAGGGCCTGAGAACCAACTTTTCTTTTTTTAATGGCCTTATTGCTGTAACATTCTTCGCAATAAAACTTAGTTTATTTGCGCAGTTCACGCATAATTTCAAAAACGAACGAGACAACTCTGACCAATTCGACAGTCCATAAAACCAAAAAGCACAAGTTCCGATGCCAGAATACTTTACCAGCATTCTGCAAATTTTCGACAGACTGGACACTCGTCTACCTTCGTCAGGCACTATGATTTCTAAAAATATTTTTCAACTACATCGTCTCCATGGGAACCAATTGTAATTTACATGGAGACGATGTAACTGAAAAACGTTCCTAGCACGGATGGTAGGAGGGGTATTTTATTCATTTTTTTTTTTATTCTAAGCGTAGGCTAAAATAGGCCTAGATCCAAAACTTAACGTAGGCCCTATATTTTTTTTTTTTTTAGTTTCTTAGTTTCTGCAGAGGCCAGTAAGACCTTGGTTTTTCCATCCGCCACAGTAGTAGGTCTAGAAGACTAAAAATCAGGATTGTGCAAATGCATAACTGCAGGATACAGAAAAGGATTATCGCTCATCGGACGATGGCTTCGGGATAAATAGGCTCCAAACGGATTGTTAGTCGAGTTACGGCAACCTTCTGGATTCTTTGTAGTTGTAGCTAATTTATATATTAATATTTGAGACATAATGTTTGTATATTGGAAGTGAGGGAATTGGTAGCGAAGTCACTTCGACTTCCCTAGCGAGCAAGAGGAGTGACTTTCAAAGAGGAACGGCATGGTTGAGGGTTGGTTACAGACCCAGTGAAAGTATATTGCAGTGTAGAAGCAGCTCCAAGTGCTACTGCTGTGCAAACTGATCAACACAATGCAGCTGAAGTGTTGGCTAGATCTTCCACATATGCAATAGATAGCCTAATCTTCTGAAATAATTCCAGAAGGCTCCAACTGCCTCCTAAAGCTCCCAAAGTGGGTTTTAGGGTGCAGTAAGACATTGCAATGACTTTTGGTTATTTCGGTTAGTACTTTTGGTTTTTCTGTGGGCGCAAGAGTTCTAAGCCATTGAGTGCACTTTCCTGGCTTAGGACCATGAGAAGAAAACGCGCTCCTTCGTGAGGCATCTGCGCAAACCAGTGCACCGTACCTTGTGTAAAGGCTACTCTGCCTATGTCGGAACAAGCGAGGGCAGTGATTGACACCAAAGAGCGCAAGTTACAGAGCAACTTCTACAGCGGCTCCCAAGCTCGTCCACCATCAATCTGTGTACGTGGAAGGTTGTACTATCCCCCATTGGTGTAAAGGGTAAATCAAGGTCACTGTTTACAAAGTGATGGTCAGTTTTTTTTTTCCAAATTACGTGCCTAGCTTGCTACGGCAAAACATATAACATCTGAAACCGAAACCAAAAACTTGTCCACCTAAACTGAAGAGACGGAGTAGATTATCAAGATAAGCAAGCAAGCATGCTGAGGACCTGTATGGAACAATGCCCCAAGTTTCGACAATTTACGAGGGCCAAACCAAAAACGGCATAGGAAAAAGTTGTTCATAATACGCTTGGCTTAGCATACTTCACCCAAAAGAAAGTGATCAAACCCTCACCGTACAATGCACGGGAATCGAACAATGCACTCTCTGGATACGGGATTGGCAAGCTAACTACTCAGCCATATCCAATAACTCCTCCCCGAAAGGAAATCAACATTATTCATAGAAACAGAGTCTTCACGGCAAACAACATAATAGATTCACTTAAAAATTACGCACTGCCTACTAGTTAAAACTAGGTTAAAATGCACTAAAGTTAAAATAATTTGGACAAGTTTCGCTTTTACTAGTTAGGAGCAGAATGAACGCTAAGTGAACACTTTGTTTATTTAATACACTTCACATGTCTTCTACTACAAGTCTTACCTACTCAGATCGTCTAGGATATCTTGAGGTACCGACAGCAATTCGGGTATTCCAATATTAGTAGAAACAGTTTCCATAATGACAGTTTCTTGGAATTACTTTTGGCATAACAGCTAAACCGGAACAAGTAAAGAGAAACCGGAATTTACTAAGACCGGAAATAAATTTGCACGCAAGCGCAATAAAGCGAAAGTGTCAAGGAAAATCCGCACTGCCACATAGATAGAAAAATACGTTCCTCGTTTTTTTTAAAACTCAACTGCCTTTCTTCGATACCAGGATTGCGATTGCTGGACCTGGTGCTTCAAGACTAGGATCAAGAGCTCCTTGTTGGTCGTAAAAATACGCCGAATACGCGATTTATAGTATAAATTCACTAACTTCCGCTCTAGCCACTGCGCTGTATTGCTAAAGACAGTTTGATACCGCCAGCATACGAGGGAAACTTTAATGCTGTTTTACGAGGTATCAAACGGTCTCTAGCAATCGAGTTTCAGTGGCTTGAGTTTGGTGGTTTTGGAACATACCCTACAGTTCATGATATCATCTGGAACCGTTGGCTTTTGGCTGGAGCTCCATTCCATCGTCTATGCAGCTCAGTGGGCAAGGGCAACGTGCTTTGCTGCGTTGGTGAAATTAATTCGTAATCTGAATTACAATGTTGAACTGTAAAAGTATTTTTAATCGTTGTCCACTACTTCGGGTTGCTTTAGTACGTCATCAAGGAGATTTCCTTGTATCACAGTTGGAGACTTACAGCGTCTCCCTGATGGGGCATCAAGCACCAGGAGGAGCACATGCGTATCATCGCGGTAATTACAAACACGGGTTCAAGTCTCGACCTAAAGTAGGAAAACACTGGAATTGTAGGAATGCTCGAGACAAAAGTCTAGAAATGATCTACGCCAGAAATGATGGAATGGAAAAAGGCGCGAGTGAAATGAGAGCAAGCGACACGCTTTTTGGCGACTCGAGTGGAGAACAAGCAAATCCGTTCGAAGAGTAAGTAGACAATTTGATGGTTGAATTTATGCTCCCAATATTTATTTCAACCATGAATGAACCTCGTAGCAAAAGTCTGGTGGGGCTTACTTTCGCAGAAGCTCCGAGCCTATCTAGATGCCGGCGCATGAAGTTTAGTTGGACAATTTTTTGGTTGCGGTTTCTGATATTATGTGTTTAGCTGCAGCGAGCGCGATAGCGCAAACGAGGCTCATAATTTGGAAAAAAACTGACATAATTTTCGTGAACAACAACCGTGATGGAACCACTTCCACAGCGGTTCCAAGCGCGTCCACCATCGATCTGTATACGTTGGTTGTACTATCTCCGTTGGTGTAAAGGGTAAATTAAGGTCGCTGTTTCTCGAAAATAAGGTCAGTTTTTTTCCAAATTTACCTAACCTAAACTAACCACATAACACCAGAAACCGCAATCAAAATCTTAAACCTTTCTAAACTTCACGCGCTGGAATCTAGATAGGCCGGCCATCTTGCTCGGAGCTTCTGCGGTAGTGGACCCACCGTGATTTACCCTTTGCACCAATGAAGATAGTAAGTACAACCTTGGACTCGCAACTCGCATAAAGATGGACGAGTCGCCTACCTTCACCGCCATACACAGCCCGTGCGCCCGACACTGTTGGGAGACTGGCAGCGCAACCTTGCGTCATGGGAGATCGAAACTATTTCCGAAGGTTTTCCCGTTTGATTCTCGTCACTCGCGTAACAAGAGTGAGGTGGTCTAAGGTGACACGTCACTGATGGATTTCGTGATGGCACTGCTATCGCAGCTTCAGAAGATCGGAACACACTCGAGCTTACAGGCAGCCGTAAGTGAATCGTCCATTTCGAAGAGAGTTGTTAGTCCAAGGTACAACCTGCCACCTTGGTGGACGAGCTTGGAGCCAACCCTTTCGAATGTCAATCTAGTAGCAGTCACCACTTGGCCAGTAGACCTCAGCACTCGCCATTTCAGAAATTCTTATCGCCACAAACCAAATATGTCTTGTATGGTGCGTGGTTTCTCTAATTTACGCATTAACAAAATTGTGCAATTTTCTTCAACTCCAGTATTAATGCAGAAAAACCAGTTATATAACCCTTATAAATCTGAGCATAGCGCCGCAAACCATTCGCCTCTAACTTAACGGTTCCAGAGATAACCCCTTTATAGTGGCATGCTCTGTAGCTAGACGCCGTTTTGGCGAGTAAGGCTAGATTCCAAGTCGCCAATTGTTGATTTCCGCCCGTCAAATGGCGAGTGGCGACCAACATTGGGGAGGGTTGCTTGGAGCCACTGTGGAAGTTGGTCTGAATAACGAAGCATAACGATTAATTAGCGAGATATGGTGCCAGGGGCATATGTAGACTGGTGGGCGTGATGGGTTTATCACTTTATCATCAGCGGGATGTCGAGCCACTCGTCAGCGGAGCCATGGGAGGGGGGGGGGTGCCAGAACATCCCAAGTTGGAGTGTGGGATGCAGTTTCCCCCTCCCCCCACCAACCACTGGATCCACCACTGTCTGTCACATACTGAGGGCTTCTCCCATATTCACTTAGTCCAGATACAAATTCCATTGGGTTTTCAGGTCATCTGGTACTGGACGACTCCTATCGTATCTGTCACTAACTGATACTGGATAACCAGCAAACTGAACAGCCTGATGTGAAGCGAAGAACGACGCTGCTATCTCAGTTGGCCTTGGTTCTATCCAACATGAACCCAAGCCCAACTGACATAGTAGCTGCGTTCCTCGCTCCACTCCAGGCAGGTCAGCTTCCGCTAGTGCTCTTCCGCTATTCGTTAGTGAAAGACACGCCAAGGATACTTCCACTACCGAACAACGCCAGAATACTTCCACTACCGAACAACGCCAGGATATTTCCACTACTGAACAAAGCCTGGAAATTCGTAGTTTACTCAGCTATTTGTTAAACTTACAGAGGATGAATAACGAAGTAGAACAAATAAATTGCGAGATTTAGTGTATACTGAGAGCTTCTCCCGCAGTTACTTTGTCCAGATACCAATTCCCGTGGATTCTCAGGCAATACTCTACTGAACGGCGCATAGCGTGTCTGTCTATAACTAATACTCAGAAAACAGCAATCTGACTAGCCTAGTGGAGGATGAATGTAGCTACTATCGCAGTTGGCCTTGGTTGCACCATGGCCAGTAAACTAACCTCCCCGAGATACAACATTATTGGGGGGGGGGGACAAAATGGCCGCCACCAGTATTCCATTTCTTCGAGGTTTATTCGGGAATTGGCCAAGAAAATCACATTGGTGAATCTATGATGGGTGAGTGGAGACATCTATTGGCAGTTAGTGACGGTTTTTTAAATAATACTTTTAAGTTTACTTAGGTTTGCGTGACAAATTTTTATTATCTATAAAAGTATTTTTAAATAGTTATTATAGTACAGCGACATAGGAACAAAAATTGGCAAAACCTTCACTTCGTACCAAAAGCTTCAAACTCCGGGATATGTTTAAGAATGTCATGAAGATTGTTTACTGATGTAGATCCACCTCGGGGGCCGCCGTCTTGGAAACATGGCGGCATTTTTTTGTGTTCTTTTGACTACGGTATAACAACCGTATTTCAGCATACTGGAGTAAATTCCTCGTGCGGTAGAAATCTTTGCAAATTGTTGGAATCGGGTGTCTTGGGTCCAGTAGCGAAGAAAACCTCAACATTAAAATGTGGGTATGTGTACTTTACTGGAAAGTCTTCTCAATGTGCTCATCAACGTATCTGAACCAAAGGATATCGTCAATGTATGTTGAAAGAAACGCCTGTAATCTGGTTGAATGGGTGGAGTTTGTTGAATTGTTGTGTGGATGCAACAGTAAGCGCATCAATTTTTCATTTTTTACAATGCAACTTCGTTTTGTATATTTGTGTTAAATTGTTGTACACTTTGATCTCTTTTTTCAATGCGTCTGTTATCCCACCTTGTAAGCCATGACGATTACGATATTCATTATCCGTAGCCCATTTTTTCACTGCTTCGTCTTTACTGTCAGGATACAGGATATTTCTTAATTTTAACTCTCACAAATTTCATTCATTGAAAGTTCAAGTAAAGTTTCGCTTGTGATTGAATTTCGTGGATTGATAAACTTCCGTTAGACGTTATTATGCACTATCCTTCGTGTTGATTCCTGTTCAGCTTTTATCGGAAACGCAGTGTTCTTTGTTAGCTTGCGTCGGTACCTCGGATGGCCTACGCTAGTGCTTCGTTGCTCATGTGTTTGTCGATCGTGCGGCTGGCATAAACAACGACCAAAGTCGGTACCGAATGTCAGTTTTCACTCCCAAAACTTACGTTGGTTTGAATTTCATGCACGTTTGTGGTGTATGGCTAAATGAGATTAGTTTTTCTGAATTTTTAATGAGAGTGGTAGCGATTCGTGTGTCCACGACACCATGTTAGATTTCAGTAAACAAATGATGGAGTTCTTTACGGTGAAAAATTACAATATTTTCCGAGACTTTATGTCCAACTTGATTAACACTCATCTTCACCAAGTTAAGATATTAGATCTTTTAAAACTCGATCTCACAATATCTTGCAAATTTTCGACAGCTTTAGCAAGTTTGGTGGTGTAACTGCTTCACATCTGTCTTCCTCAGGCACTAAGTTTCAGTCCGTTCTCCGTCTCCAACTACGTCTTCATTTTGTGTTTTGAAAAACGGCGCCTTCCGTAGCCTCTCGTATTTACGCTGTTGCTTGTTCCAATGCGTTTCTAGGTGAGTGCTAACCTCTCTGCTTATTAAATGGCTAATGGTGGGATTTGATGGCCCTTGTAAATTCATTAATTTCTTGTGCTTTCTGGTGTGCTCAACAATAGCGAGGGACTCTAGTCCTCGTAGATGTGCGTCACTTCTGTTGTTAGAAATTAGGAGCGTCTCGGTATTTTTCCAGTCAATCGGATGCTTTGTCTCCATGCAGTGGGTGGCTATGCTGCTGGTTTCAACTTTGTTTCGTACGTCCGCATGGTGTTGTCTTACACTCGTATGGATCCCTTTTCTGGTCTCTCCTATATATGTTGCTTCACACCCACCACATGGGATCCTATACACTCCTTCTCTCGTATTAGGGACTTCCTTCAGCATTCCCTCAATATCTTCTGGTTCACATTCTTGGAGCTGTGCTTGTCGATTTCTCGTACTCGTGTTGTTGCAGTCTCTTTCATTTTGTTTTCGGCCCATCAGCTGTTCCTTCAGTTTCTTTCCATTCTTTAGGTAAGTGTCAATTCCACGCGCTCTCAGGACTCGCTGTATGCCACTGCTGACTCCTTGGACACAAAGCATCCGATTGACTGGAAAAATACCGTTTTTTCAAAACACAAAATGAAGACGTAGTTGGAGACGGAGAACGGACTGAAACTTAGTGCCTGAGGAAGACAGATGTGAAGCAGTTATACCACCAAACTTGCTAAAGCTGTCGAAAATTCGCAAGATATTGTGAGATCGAGTTTTAAAAGATCTAATATCTTAACTTGGTGAAGATGAATGTTAATCAAGTTGGACATAAAGTCTCGGAAAATATTGTAATTTTTCACCGTAAAGAACTCCATCATTTGTTTACTAGAATAGCATAGTTTACAAAAGCACAAACTTGCAGACATTTCCCGTCCTCTTGTCTCAAGTGCACGGTTACACTTAACCAGGTCCAATTTTTATAATAGCACAGTTTACAAAAGCACAAACTCGCAGACATTTACCGTCCTCTTGTCTCAAGTGCACGGTTACATTTAATCAGGTCCACCTTTTAGAATAGCATAGTTTACAAAAGCACAAACTCGCAGACATTTACCGTCCTCTTGTCTCAAGTGCACGGTTTCACTTAACCAGGTCCACTTTTTAGAATAGCATATATTTTCCGAGACTTTATGTCCAACTTGATTAACACTCATCTTCAC
>JAHWFP010152997.1:58424-93116 GCA_023313725.1 Lithobius niger | reverse complement strand
AAGCAAAACAAACCACCTGTTAACGCATCTCAAGCTCCTCCCCTTCCTTTTCTGTATACTAATCCGACCAAGTGCACCATCGAGAAGTTATCTTTTCCCCAAAATCAATGGCTTTATAACTTTCCTTGCCATAAAATTAACCGGCCTTCCACCCCCCCCCCCCACCAATATTTTTTGTTTCTGGATCCTAAATTGGTACCTACACTGTACCTATACGGTATTAACACTTTACTTCCTCATTTTATTGCTACTCTGGAATCCGGAACTATCCGGTGCCTCCACAGGTACGAAATCCGTTCACTTGCTCTTCAATCGCTAAGGGCCAACTGGAAACTTAATTATCTAGACACACGCTAGGTGTGTCGCGCGAAGTTAGGCAACAATCATCACAACAAACATCACACCAATTCAATTGTCGAGGTTGTAATCCATTGAAGCGCGGCGCCATAGCGTCAGTGTCTTATATCTTGAAGCTTAGTTGGGCACATTTCAGGTACTTGGGGAAAAATAATAATGCGGTACAAAAGCTTAAATTGTGTTGAAATCAAGAGCAATGACCCACCTGACAAAAATTAACTTGTGTAGTAATGCCAGCTAAGCTGCTTTCAATGCAAAATCTGACCGTCAATAACGTTGAAAATGTGTAACTAGCTAGCTAGCTAATTCTAGTCCGCTCATTCCCATGTTAATTTCCATAGGGTGATTGTTCATCGATACCGAGATAACGGGAAGGCTGCCAGCTATAAAATTGGAGAAATGGCTGCAGTACGATACGAACTGCGTACATACCTTTTATGGTTTGGAGCCTAGGGGTGTGACGAGGATGGCGTGGGATGGCGCGTAAGTACGAAAATATTGTTATAACATTGTTAGTATTGTCGGCATCGTCTCTCATTGGACAGCCACAGTTCGGACAATGACAACATATATACCGACGTACGTGCCTAGACACACACTAGTGTACCACGATAAATCTAAACAACGATGCCAAAGAAATTGTATTCACGTCCAATTCACGAAATATAAACCAACTCTAAAAACAAAGCAAAATAAACAAAGCCAAAAACTGGTGAAGAGGCCACCAAGTTGAGAGTGGTTCGGCCCTTCAAAGGAATGATATCAACACACCAAAACTAACGATATAAAACAAATTACAACAAAATTAAACCAAACCAAAAACCTATAAAGAGGTTACCAAGTTGAGAATAGTTCGACCTCTAGGCAAAAGGTAGTAGCAAATTGTTGAAAACCAATTTCTTGTTGACGTGCCACTTTATTGCACATCTGCACGGTAGTGGAGTTGAGTCTAATACACAATTTAAAAAAAAGGACTGATATCATATCAAAACCCAAAACAGGTAAAAGGGGCCGCCAAGTCCAGAATGGTTCAGCCCTTCAAAGGAGTGATATCAACACACCAAAACATTCGCAAACTTAATCGCACCGAATAATAGTTTGGACGTTAAATGAAAACTTGAACATTGCTACCGAAAGTAGCATTGTTCTAGTTTTCATTTAACATTCGAACTATTAAGCGGTGCGATTAACTTGGCGAATGTTTTGGTGTGTTGATATCACTCCTTTGAAGAGCCGAACCATTCTGAACTTGGCGGCCCCTTTTACCGTTTTGGTTTTTGATATGATAGCAATAACTTTACACTTGCGCAAGTATCACAGATCCGTCAATTTATTACCAACCGGATATCCACATTTTACATCTGCATTCAAAATGACATTCATGATAAAATTCTAAAGGAATTAAACAACACTGATGTCTATTGCAAACTTCATCACAACCCTACCTCTAAATTTTCGGCCCTCATTAAAACATTTTCTTAAAAAAAAAATTGTTAAACTTGGTACACTGGACACTACCGTTCTTGATAATAATTATTATTATAAGCTTGAGCACCACCTACCCCCTTTTGTGTTTCGTAAAATCAAAACCTAGAAAGATAATAAATAACCCTCTACGTTTAATTAATAGCTGCAATAGTCAAAATAGTGGCCCCTAATCCTTAAACTTTTAGCTGAAGGCAAACATACTATCTCTAACTCGTTAGCTGTCATTAAGAATCTTACAGGTATTCTTCTCCCTGCTGACTATAGCTGGGCATATTTTGACGTAAAAGCTGTGTGTCCCTCCTTGGATTGTGAACCTATTCTCAAAACTTTAAAGAAAACACTCCTAGACGACTCCAATCCACTTGACGAATTAACTTGGGACTTCCCCACTTTCTTGAGGATGTTGCGCTCATTTTCGATACAACTTTCCTGCAGTACACTGGACATTTTTTCTCCAGTGTAATGGTGTCCCAATGGGTTGTCCTGTCTTATCTATCGATTTGAACATCTCACCCCTCCGTTAACAATGGCAACAATGGTTTCTTGTAACAATGGTGGAAACGCTCTAACTATACAAATCGACGGACGAGATCTCTCAAACCACCAGGGATGAAATCTCTCATCCCTATTCACAACAATGGGCTAACAAAGATTTTTCGAAGAAATAGTTTCGTTGTTGTCTGAAGGGGTATTTCAGAATCAAGCTCGAATGCAAGTACACAAGCAAATTGTATGCTTATTAATGCTTGTTGGTTAATATTTCTTGTTTTTAATATAGCTCTCACCCTACCAGCTGAAGGTTGGCTTCCAGAGAAGCCTAACGCTAGCCATGTTGACACTATCATATGTATATATACATACACACACACACACACACACAACAAACATACATTAACATAACACAACAAAATCATAAAATACCTAACGAAGACAACAACACTATAGCCATTCAACACTTGTAAATTCTATACGAATTCTACTTGTAAATAATAACTTATTACAAACAAAAACGTCAAGTGTGCCGTAAAAAAGGGGTTATATGATTGAATTTTCACTTGTTAAAATGAACACGGATAAAAATTGTTGATTTTTAATTGAAATAATAAAATGTACAATTGAGAAAATTCCTTCTGTTTAGGTGCTGTTGTGCTATACGTTTTAAATATATGATTGGTAAAGCACAACAGCAGCTAAACAGATGGAATTTTCTCAATTGTACATTTTATTATGTCAATTGAAAATTATCAATTTTTATCCGTGTTCCTTTTAGCAAGTGAAAATTCAATCATATATCCCCCTTTTTTACGGCACACTTGACGTTTTTGTTTGTAATCCGTGCACCTATTTTACAGCTATGGCGTCGAGCTACAAAGCTTTATGCAAAGCTTTATGCAAAGATTGTTGCTGGTCTCTTTGAAACAATTCAACTCATCACTGAAAGCCTCCATCTGCGAAATAAATACGCCATCCTATCGTTTTTAGCTGCTAATTTCGAGGTCGTAGCTTAGTTTGGTTTAAATATATATCGTTTAGCTGAAAGACGGATTTTTTCTACAAAATTTATTTGAGGCCGTGGCCCACAGCCGTACGCCCCAACTACTATACTCTACCAAACACCCTGCACCTGCTGCACTAATGAGACGCCCAGTCCTGCTTCACCTAAAAGTCCTCGCACCTTCTCACTCAGCATTCCATAATCTGTAAGAATCTTGCCGACTGGGTCTTCATCACCCCTGCTCATATTGTGCAAGCAGAGCAGCACTAGCAGCTCTTTGGATCGATGCTCCAGCGGTGGTTCATTACACTCAACCCACAGTGCTTGAACCGGGGTGGAAAAGAGACATCCCGAAATAGATCGGAGACAAACATTCACAGCCACCTGCAGCACGCCGATGTAGCGTCTAGCACCACACAGAAATGGCAAGTGATAATCCATCAAGGCTCGTATAAAAGTCCTGTACGCAGCCAGCAATGCACCTCGTTTAACGCTCTTCCCAACACACAAAGTTTTTAGCACAGAGGTGCGTGCCTGAATTTTGGCTTTCAGCTTAATAACATGCTGCGCCCAGTCCAGAGCAGCATCGAGAGTCACACCTAAATACTTGACACACTGCTTCGGACGAACGACCTGATCGCCAACCTTAAGTACAACAACTGATCGCTGCGCCTTCACGTACCGCGAGAACACAACAACCTCTGTTTTCGCAGGGGTCAAAAGCAGGCCACGATCTCTAAGCAGCCTTCCAATCTGATCCAGAGACTTCTGCGCATGCACCGTCATCTGTACAAGATCTACACCCACAAACCAGACAGCCACATCATCTGCGTAGCAGACGATGTTTGCCGAGAGCCCCACCTCTACAAGAACATCATTGATTGCAATCGCAAAAAGGGCCAGGCTCAGACAGCTCCCCTGTGGGAGCCCTCTGTCAGTACTTGCTTCAGAAGACCAGCTACCACCCACTTTCATCACAAAAGCACGTTCACCCAGAAGGGAGACAGCAGCTGCAATCAATCTCGGACTAACTCCCATTTTCTGCAAAGCCGCCTGAACCGAAGCAATCGACACAGTGTCATACGCTGCCTTGATGTCTAAAAAGACAGCCAAGAAAACCTGACCCTGTGCCCATGCTTCCCTGACACTAGCCAGCAAAAATAGGACAGCATCCTGTGCACTCCTATTTGGCCGCTAGCCAAATTGCACCCTCGCAAGACACCCATAATATTCCAAGTGCCAACTGAGTCTTTTCACAATCATTCGCTCAAACACCTTACGCAAACAGGAAAGCAATGCTATAGGCCTATAATTCACCAGATCTGACCTATTGCTTCTTGGTTTGTGGACCGGCACGAGAACGGTGAACATCCACGATGAAGGTGGTGACTCTCCATCTAGAACCTTCTGGAACAGTCACAGGATGGAATTTTGCCCACCCTCAGTCAGGCTACGCAGATCACCATATCGAACCGCATCAATTCCCGGTGCACTGGCGTTCCTGCAGTTAGAGAGTGCAACCCAGTACTCTAGAGACCTCCCAGGGCATATCACCCACCTGTGTCACAGCAGCCGCTAGCACCTGCGAAGGGGCGATACCTCCTGATAGGGCGTAAACCACTCGCAAACCTCTCGTTGAAGGCATCAGCCATATGCTCCCCGCGAAGCACCTGCCTGTCTGCTCCACTAGCATCTTTGCTATAAACCCAGGGCTGAGCCACAGCACCTCTCTGCGGGCAAAGCACTCGCCATGCTTGCATCAGCGACCCAGCTGCAGCCACACGCTCACACAATCTCTCACCGTAAGTGCCCTTCTCCCATTGCAGGAGAAAGTGAGTTTCGTTAGCAATCTCTCTGTATATGAGCCAGAGTACTGTGCTAAAGGGACCTTTTCCACCTCCTATAAGCTCTTCTGCGATCCCTCACAGCAGTTGTGCACACATGCGTCCACCACTCTGGATGGCTATTTCTGCCCTTCTAGCTAGCTTGATGAGGCCTCATTCGCACATTATCAGTTACCCAGTCACGAAAAATGCCATTGTCAATCACAGGCCTCCTCCGCGTCGTGGTCTGCTTCACCGGTCTGTCTGCTGTGGAGCACAGGGCAATCAGGAAGTGATCACTTCCACGCAAGTCATCTGAGACTTCAAACACAAAGTGCGACGCAATTGCAGGCGTGCACACAAAGAAATCCAGCACAGATTCATGCACTCTTTCCTGCTGCCACCGAATGAATGTTGGAGCACCATTTTGCATCACCCATAACCCAAGACCATCAATTGCTGCCGCCAACCGTCGGCCTCGTGCATCTACCTGCAATGACCCCAATCATAATGTTGACCATTAAAGTCCCCTCTCACAATTACAGGCGACGAAAACTGCTGAAACCATGTGGTCCAGTCTGCTGTAGGAGGATTACCCGTAGCATGCAAAAAGACCACAGATACCCATCGCCGAAACATCCAAATTTTAATTGCTACCACATCAATGTCCCTCATACACTGTGACGAATCACTACACGCTGATACCGTACCGTCCACTTTACAAAAACACCGACCTTTAGTCCTGAAAACACGAAATCTGCATTCCATGCTGAGGCATCAGAGCCATCCATGCTGTTTGCTTCCTGAATGCCAAGAATTGCAACATACTGCAGAAGCTGCTCCTCCTCACCTAACCTTTGCCTGATGCCTCTTGCATTCCATGTTGCAATATTGGAAGCCACGAATTTAGGTTAGATCCCCCATATCAAATCCTCCTCCCATCTCCAGTTCCCCATCTGACATGCTGCTCATCACTACAATCTGACTGTTTTCAACTTGTTGTGAATCACAGACTCTGTGCTGCACCTGCTCCCGTTCTCAATCCTCTACATTGGTATACGAAAACTGATCTTGGCTCTTACTGCTGCATAGCTCCACCTGATCATTTTGGCGGTTTCCCTCTTGCGGTGATTGCTCATTGGGCAATTCTATCATCAATACTTCTACCTCTTTTTATTTTTCGCCTTGGTCTTCACTGAACTCTGGCGTATCTGCCGACACACATTGCTGTTGATTTGATGCTGTCTTGCACTTTCGGCCTCCTCTCTTCCTTTTCGCTGGTGGGGTAAGCCACGGGCCGTCACTGTCACCTGCTCTTTCTTCCACTCTCTCACTAGTTGACGCTTCATCACGTCGTTCACTTCCTCCACTCGACTTTTCTGCACTCCCTGCTGGCATATTTCGCTCTTCTCCGATGCTCAACGCCATTGAGAGACAGGGAGCACTGGTGCTCAGGGACATCTGCTCCAGATTCTTACTCGGCTGCTGCTTTTCATAGTCTCGACGTGCACCTTGTGGAGCAGTCACGCAGTGCTGCTACTGCCGCTGCTGTTAAGCCTGTCAGCTTCCTGCAAGTGTTGGCATAGCTGACGCAGATCATGCCAGACAACGCACGTCTCGCATGCACGTGCGACGCACACGCGACGAAAGTGACCATGCGCTGAGCAGCGAAGGCACTTAGGTGCACAATCATGCACAATTACGAGAGTCTGAATTCCCTTAATAATCACTTGATCTGGTACGTCGTCAATCGTCACTCCATCACGCAGTCTAAGAGTGACATAGCGAACACCTGTCTCACAGACAGCTCTTCCTCGGACATAAAGTTGTTCAAACGAATGTTTTTCAAGAACCGCAATCCGAGCAAAACCTGCCACAATTTCTTGGGGGGTAATCCCATGCGGGAGCCAAAGAAGCCGTGCCTGCACTGTCTGTTCATGCAGATCGTGGAGCTCAACCGTACATCCAATTATTACCAATTTTGCCTGCAATAGCCGACGCTTTGCAGCCACTGTATTCAACTCAATTTCGTATGCATGAGCATCACGAAGGCAGTTTACCGCTGCAATTTCACTTGCTCCGACCACACTCTCCACTGACAGATACATGTGTGTATACAGGTACGGACGACCTGCTGGGTCGCATATCACCACGACAGACCTTGGCATCTGAATATTAGTTAGTCCACCTCCATACAGCTTCTTAAGCCATTGCAGGTTTTTGGACGTCGAATGGTTCTCATCCGTGGCATCACTAATTTCTCTCTCTTGATCCTCTTCCACTTCACTTTCACTCCACATCGTTTTTCCTTTGCTTGTTACCGCAGCAATGAACAATTTGTTTACAGTTTGTATTGCTGCTTCTCTATCGTGCGCCATTGCTTTCCCCTGAGCCTCTGCAGTTTTTGACATTGTCTTCTTAGCGCCATAATCTTCTCTTTCTCCACCTTGTGTACCAGAGTACAACCTCACCTCTGTGTCAACACCAAACTCTCTCACACGTTTCTCTGAGATTCCCCTCTGTCTTGCTTCTTTCATCACACTAACAAAGGTCTCATCCGTTACTATTCCGAGGTTGACTTCACTAGCAGCAAGCACCTTCCCCTTCTCCAAGTCCCTCAGCAGTTTGTCAACATCTTTCGCCTTTTTATGGATAAACCAATGGTTTAGACGAAAGTTTGAAATTCATTTATAGTCCTTTAGGACATTTTACCGTTTTCATTTTGCCCTTCAACAATGAACTTTTAGCAAAGACATACCACGTGCACGAAGAATGGATCTGGAGTTTGCAGAGTTGCATTATTCCCTAGATACAATGGTTAAAACAATGTAAAACAATCAAAATGATCGTTTAGAGTCCCGTAACTCCAGAATGGATCGACCATTTGAAAAAGTGGTCCCTGTATGGTTGAAGCCAAGGGAAATTTCTGGCTCTGATCATGTTTCAGATTTTAGGTAGGTGCAGTATTTTTTTCTGAAACCGTGTCAGCCAAGAACTAGAACAACAACTTCACCAAGTGAACAGTTTTCAAATTTACGTGTGGCTTCCTACGTTTACTCTTGCACGGAATTGCATAAAAGTTGGTGTAAAGTTTGGAAAAGTTGCTATCTACTATCTGGCCACGTTTGGTCGAAATATATTGAATAGAAACGGAGAAGTTAATAGTTTTAGTTTTGCTGGAGAGAGGACTTCAATCGTATATATACACGGCCGCCGTGTATGATAAGCGTAGCATAAGATGCGGGATAGCATAAGTAGTATAGTAAAGGTGGTTTCAAGAACATTTTAACACGCGATATCCAGAACACTTTAACATGGGATTTCAAGAACAGTTTCAGGAGCATACCGTTTAACGTGTTCGAGTCTCAACTACAAAACAAATTGCATCTGAAAACGCTGTTATTGCCATTTGTAGTACACTGTCTCACTGACAGTGTGTAAACTTTCTCGCTGGCAGTCTGACAAAATAAACAACGCTTCTCTCCACGAAGACGCACGGTGCGTTTGCAGAGGTTTTGATGTTCCTTTAGAATGACATTCCATAATCATTGGTACGTACATAAAACAAAAGAAGGTAAAAAGAGAAAAAAGAAAAAAAAACGCGTCAGTTAAGTGACGTCGTAGTTTTATTATGATCACCACAAGTAATCAAACATGTTTAACTACGAATAATAAAAAAAAAGAATTGACATCTGTAGTCAATTTACGTTTACAACACAATCAGCTCTAAAACGTTAAGAATAGATTGTTGTAAGGCGACATATGCTTTCGTTCAGTTTAAACAACAAGTCGGCCAAAAGGTTTAGGCCTACACTATCACCACTTCATCTCAGTAACAAATAAAAAAAAGGCAAAGATAGTTTTCAAACTGAATAAAGTGTTACATGCACACATTTAGATATATTTACTCAGACTGTGCATCATATTACCTAACACGTTTCGGTATTCGTTGGTAGAGCCTTCTCATCGAAGAGCGGTTGCAGCTCTGCTTGTTGTATGGTTTAAAAACTAAAACTTGTTCGTTGTGTCTTCAAAAAGCAGGTCGGCAGTGAGCTGGTTAATAAACTTTAGCTTGCATTTGTTCGTTTTGTGTAGTTAAAAGACGTACAAAACATGTTTGCAAGATGTTGTAAACTATACAAGAAGGACGACTACTAACATAAAAAAAACTGCTTGTGTCAGTTACTATATTAGCTAAAGGCGAATTCCCACCGCCTTTTCTGTTTTCATTTCGGAATCAGAATCGGAAAGGAAAAATTTTACGTCTACCTAAACCAAGAAAACCGTTCCCACCGCGGAAAGCAAGTGAGCGGCTATCCAATCATACAACGCGTTTAAAAATCCAAGCCTGTCACGCGAGTAGCCAACCACAATGGAGCTTAGTAATATGCGTTGAGCACGTGAAACTAAACATGGCGGAGTCGCGGGAGCGCTTCTCAGTTGACCGCTTCACTGTCTATATTCATCCAACTGCCCGTATGTAATTTAATAGTTAATATTATTTGATTTACAGGTCTCAACCGCAAAACGTTTCGTGCCGTAGTGTTGAGCGGCTTGAGCCACATTGTCTTAAATTTTGGTATTCTCGTATACTGTCGCGTGTTTAGCCAAAGCCCCCTGAATGAGGCTACTCTGGCGGGTGGTCAACGTCACAATGGTTAGCACGAAGCCTCCGTTGCCGGGTGCCTACATATTCAAGGGCGACCTGGGGCGAGTTTCTGGCGGTAGCGAACAAACTACGATCTGCCGGCGTATCTAGGCCACGAGCTATTTTTCTGTTAATCACACAATCGGTTTTTCTAAGCTGATAAGCAAGTTACCTCCTCGTTTTTCTTAACTAAAATATCAATTGCTTAACAGGTATCCATCTTTAGGCTGGCGATCGACTGCAGTAATGTGTCACGTGGGAGCAACTGCGCGCTGTGACTGGCTTTCCGATAAGCTTTCGTTTCGTTTCGTTTCGGAAAAAGCTAACCAGGTTGGAGTCAACTTTCGGATCGGAAAGGAAAAAGAAAAGGTCTCGCGCATGCTCTGTTGAGTCGTTGCCGTAGCAACTGCCTAAACTTTTCAGATTCCGATTCGAAATCAAAACGGAAAAGGCGGTGGAAATCCACCTTAACATGTTAACCCAAAAAGTTTACTGAAGTATTTGTTAAAAATAAACCATACAAGCTGTGTTAAGGAACGTGTCGACAAATGAGAAACGTACATTTACTATTTACATGACATCTTTTATTTTTTTGCTTTGTGTTCTGATAAAACTACTTCTGGTTTTACCCATGTATGCAATAACACCTTATGTGGATTCTAGTTCTAAATTTAGTTTAAAAACACAATCGTTTTTGTTGTTCACATAACTTTCGTTTTGAAAGCAATGGTGAAACGAAATGGCACAAGTCATGAAATTTAAAGTACACAAGTTGTAGACGTGTTTCAATCCGAAACAAAAAAAGTATGTTAATTGTTTTACATCACACCTGGTTATAAGTCAGTCATATCCTCGAGCACTTCTTTTAGAGTATAAAAGGAAGACCGTTTCCTCCCATAGCCATATCATTAGCTGCCCTCACTCTCAGCAGACCAGCTCCACCAGCTTCTTTCACCTCAATTTGGTAAGTAGAATTTTTATAATATTTAATAGTAACTACATGTGGCGCTTCCTTTGAGGCCTATGGTTTATTAAATTTGTGGTCGTCTTTTTTTTTTGTTATAGTATACGCTCAAAAAGAAAAACCAAAATGGCATCGTTTGAATTCGATACCGAACTGTTAGGTAAAAAAAAAAATCATCTTCGTTCGTGTTGCAGGGAATTCCGATGCTGAGGAAGCCCCAACACCATCGAAGAAAAGAGTGGTTGGTGTCAAACCATCCACTTCAGTAACTGAAGAAATTGTTATCAGCGATACTGAAGAGGATGCACCACAAAATGGTACGTGGGAAGAGGTGAAGCAAAAGCCAGTATTAAAATAAATTAAGCCTGCACCCAAACGTCGTACACCTCCTGCAAAAAAAAGCAGCCGTTGGTGCTAAAATAAAGAACTGGTTTGCGAGAAAAGCAGAAGAAAGTGAACTACACACTTTACCAAAGGACTCAAAAGCTTTTGATACATTAGCTAGTGTACAAATTGGTGGAGAATATTCACTAAGAATCATCCTGAATAACGAAAGTCGTAAAACATATATCGACTTTCGTAGGTATACAACGGAATTCCGATCAAATACTCCCAAGTCTGTTGGAGCATGCATAGAGGTTAACTATCTAAAAAATTTGATTGAAGCAGTTGCTGGGCTCTCGCAGATGTTAACCGAGTGTGGTTTTGATTGGGACTCGTAGTGTTATGATGATTTGTAGCTATTAGAATGCAGTTTTGCGGATTTTTTTTGTTGAGTTAGCAGACGAGTTACTGTTAAACCATGTGTTAGAACATCATACTCCTAAACAAAATGATGTGAAATTGTGCAACCATTGTGGTTGAGATTATTTATCCTGGAATGAACATGTAGAAACTATTCACGCAAATGATATTGATCTAGGAGCAGAAAACGAGTTTCAGTTAGTTAATTTAGCTTTTGATGAAAGACTATATCAGTTCCGTAGACTGGGAACTTCACAAATTGATCTTTATAATTTTTTCCTTCATGCTTATAATGAAATTATGGAATTACTTACTGTAGTGTATGAATTTCTTGGAAGATATAAATTTAACCTTTGTCTAGGAGTCGAATTTGCTAAAAATGTAATATCTGCTGAAGGAATGCTGGTGGAAGAAGTTACTAGTGCATACTTTTGCAGCCATATGTGTTTACTGATGCGACTAGAAGATCTACCAAACTTATTAGTAACTGCCATTGACAAAATCTTTAAATCGGTAGACGAATTTGTTTCACGTGGCTCAGGATGGTCTGTAAAATCCATTTCCTTTTTAGATGTGCAAACCTTGAAATATGTTGCACTTCGTGGAGGGTGTTATGTTGTGAAGCTTCCTCCGGCTTTATTACACAAACGAGCTGTTGTTAACATTCGTTCACATGACGGCAGATGTTTTTTTGTATTGTGTTCTCGCGAAATTATATCCACGTGTAATGAATGCACATAGACTCAGCTATTATGCAGACAAAATTGCACAGTTGGATAGCTCAATGATAACATTTCCATCGCAAGTCAGCCAAGTTTCAGCTTTTGAAAGAAAGAATGGTCTTAAAATCAACTGCTTCGTATATGAAATGAATTGCGTAAGTCCGTGCTATCTTAGTAATGCAGTGAGTGATAAAGACGAAATAAATCTGCTTTTGTATGGTGATCATTTTATGCTTATTACCAGCCTTAGCAGGTTATTGAACAATCACCAAAAAGGGATGGGAACCTTTGTTTGTAAACGTTGCTATCAAACGTTTAGAACAAATACAGCCCTTGCATCACATACGGCATTTTGTGAACGTTATCAACCTGTAAAAATCATATTGCCAAAACATGGTGAAAACATTTTACAGTTTAGCTCCTATTCTCGGACTTTGAAGGCACCATATGTATGTTATTTTGACATGGAAAGTGTGCTCAAGCCAATCTCTACAGTCATTCCCGATCCTGACAAGAGTCACACCACGCAATATCAAGTACACAAAGCTTCGGCATACTGTTACATTATAATAGATTACACAGGATCCATTGTTGCACGTGCCTGCCGACGATCAAAGGATGCTGCTTACGAAATGTTATGTTCCATTCAGTGTGAAGCACGGGAGTTGCTTGGTAAAGTTGACTCGTTAAAGGGCTACCCACTAAAAATGAATGATGTACAGCTTCAAGAGTTTAATAGCAGCAACAACTGATATATATGCGGAGTTGAATTTAGCACAAACATCGTAAAAATCAAGGAACATGATTATTTTTCCAAAGATAACAACTATCGAGGAGCCTCATGCATATCATGCAATGCATTGCTTCATAATGATCGTAGCATGCCTGTAATTAGTCACTGTGGGCGTTCTTAGGATAACAGTTTTTTAGTTGAGGTGTTACATAGACTTAATCCTATACAAGTCAGTGTCGTTCCGATGAATTTAGAGAAATTCACATCATTTACGATAAAAGATGATAATGTATCATTAAAATTCATAGATAGTTATCTCTTTTTAAGCTGTAGTTTGGAACAGCTAGGCTAAAACCTACCAGATGAACGTAAAATGTGCACACAGTCGTATTTTGGAAAAAGATATTAACTGATGGTACAAAAAGGTTCCTTTCCCTTTGATTATATAGATTCCTATGAGAGATATGAAGATACTGGAACTTCCTCCCATGGAAGCATTTAACAATCAGTTAACGGGTGAAACTATTACTCCTGAAAAATATGCGCATGCACAAACTGTGTGGGATGCTTTCGAGTGTAAAAACTTAGGACAATATTTGCAACTGTACTGTGGAGCAGATACTGCCCTTCTGGCAGATATTTTTGAAGATTTTAGACGTGTGACAATGAATACACATGGTCTTGACCCTTGTAAGTATCTGACAACACCTCAACTTGCATGGGATTGTGCACTGAAGTTTTCTAATGTGAAGCTTGAATTATTACTGATCAGGAGATGCTGTTATTTATCGAAGGTGGAATTCGTGGTGGAGTTGCTACTGCTAGTTATCGCTTCCTCAAAGCCAACAATCAAGACGTACCTGAATACGACGCATCCAAAGCAATCACATACTTACTTTTGTTGGCTGCAAACTCATTGTATGCAGCTTCACTCGCAACTAAACTTCCAGTTTGGGGGATGAGGTGGTTAAGCCCATCTGAAATTGCAGCACTGGATATAATGAATATCTCTGATGACGGTCCAGTTGGTTACATTTTGGAGGTATCACTAACTTGTCCCCCTGAAATCCATGATTCTACGAGTTCATACCCATTGGCTCCAGACCATCTTCAAATGCTTTCTGACTACCAACTTGAGTTGCTTAGAAACCTTCATAAACTTACACGATCAGGAAGCTACAAATAGAAGAAATTGGCTCCCAACCTGTATCCGAAATCTAATTAACTCATTCACTATCATAATCTAAAGTTGTATCTTTCATTAGGAATGAAGCTACATGGAATTTCACGAGTGATAACATTTGAACAAGAGGCTTGGATGAAGGGGTTTATTGATCACAATATTCGTTTACGTGCTGCTGCCACAAATGACTTTGAGAAGACACTCTAAACTGAAACTGAATAATAAACTGAATAATAATTCGGCATATGGCAAGAGTTTATAGAACCAAAGAAAATGGATCAATGTTGCTATTGTTACAAACAACGAAAAATGTGACAAGTATTTGAAGAAACCAACATTGACTTCAGTGCGAATGCTTGATCAAAACTTAGCAATCTTTAAATTGAGGAGGTTGTCTATTCTAGTCGACAAACCTATAATCACTATATTCACTGTGCTCGAAGTTAGCAAGCTGATCATGTATAATTTTTACTATAACACAGTGATTGCTACTTTTGGCCCACGAACGGTGCTAGGGTACACTGACACTGACAGTCTGTTAATTCGATTAACAATTCCCCTAGGAAGCACGATTGTTGAAGAGTTACAGAAGATATCTTCTAAATTAGACACCAGCAATTACCCTTCCACCCATCCATTGTATTCAAATCAGAATCAACAAAAATTAGCCAAATTTAAGGATGAAACAGCTGGCATTTCTATCTGGGAATTTATTGGACTCAAAGCAAAAATGTATTCCATTCTCTATGGTAATGAAATCCAGCAGCATAACAAGAAAACAGCCAAAGGAATTTCATCGCGAGTAGTCTCTAACAGCTTCACACATAAAATGTATAAGCAAGCACTCTATGAAAACGATGGAACGAAAGTCAATCACGTTGTTCAAAGATCAATTTTAACAAAAAAATCATCAAATTCATAGCGTGATACAGTCAAAGGTTTCCCTACAGCCATTCGACGATAAACAATATTTGGTGAATAAAATCCGTACTTTACCTCACGGCCATTATGCGATACCCATTTCTGATTAGCTATCTTTCCTTTTTATGTTACAGTCATAACCAAAGCCAGAAGTGTTACACATACCATAGACGAAGCAAACAGCTTGAATTTAGAATACAGTGTTGGATTAAACAGAGGCTGGTCAGACATGATAGCAATCAAATTAGGCAGAGAAATCTCCTATTTGTCTCGAACGAGAACAATGGTGCATACAGAAAGTACTACCATTTCAGCATCAAGCATTTACAGTACAATCTGGACTGAATTTCACAGCAGCACGTCAGACTTTGACAGGGCAGCCATTTCCACCAATATTAAAAGAGCTAAAGATTGTTGCAGAGGAGCAAACTAGTAAAATCTTTAATTTTGCGTATGTTATGAAATGTAGTAACGGAACTGATATGATTGGATACCAGTTTGGTAAAAGTCTGTGTGGAACAACTCCCGTAGTAATAATATCAATTGGTTGTCCACGAAAGATTGAATTCATACGGATGTGTGAGAAGAAATTGTTTAGATTTTACACTGTGTTAAAACATGGAATGGTGATGGTGATGAAACAACCAACTGTTAGATCCTGGGCATGGTCCATCCCACGATGTAAATCCTATGATTATGTGTCACCAAGTGTATATGTTGTTTTCATGCACGTACCTAACTGTCCTGCATCTTCAAATGTAACCCTTAATCCATTGGTGGATGCAGCTTCTGCACCATCAGTTTGTAAATCAATCAATCATGAAGTTGGAAGAGTGTTACATATACCTAACTGTCATGCATCTTCAAATGTAATTCTTTCACCATTGGTGAATGCAGCATCTGCACCATCAGTTTGTAATTCAGTCAATCATGAAGTTGGAAGAGTGTTACGTTCTAGAAAATGAAATGTGATATGACTATGTACCATCTTGAAAAAGATACTGAATTTAGTGAGGTAGATTACAGCTTAAGATGTAATCACTTTGTAACAGTTATTACTTATGTAAAAATGTAATGATGTCTAACAATGATGGTTAAGATGATGTAAACTAGTTAGTATGGGTTGTAAATAAGAAATAAAATGGTATTTAACATATTTGTGTATTTCTGAAATAATACCACACAACTTGAATACAAGATTATTTTATTTTATAGTTAAGATGAGGTTTACAATATTGCCTACATGAAGGCTTTAAGTATTTCTGTGCTTTTAACAGTTTGCAAGTAAGAGAACATACAACACTATCATTATTAGTATGGCCAGTATATAGATTCTTTATAGTAACAGAATTAGATAGTCCTTTTGCAGGTAAAAACAAATAAGCAACAACATGATGTCCACATGTAGTTACAAATGGGCTTTGTAGTCTCATATGGTTGTAATGATAAAATCTACCTGGAGCATTGTTGCGTAGGAAACGCAGAATTGAAGGATGAGTTGGTTTGAGTCCATAAGAATCGAAGTAACTCATTTTTCCATTCAACATATACAGCTAACCATTGTTCACCACTGCTCGTGGAGGGATCAGTGTTTATAACGTAACAACTGGGAAACTAGTATACACGTTTGGGTAATTTGTCACTAGGAAACACACCAACAAAGCTTCGACGAGTGACTGAGTTCCTGCTCAAAATAGAGGCTATTTCTGCAGTATCCGTGGTTAGTAATCTAATACGATGCCTCTTGCTGACATTATTTCAATCATATTCTGATACATACAGAATACTATAAGTTGTGATGCCGCACTAACTGCCGACTTGAACTTCAATGTTATGCGCACCACATCATTCTTAACTGGAGTGTAATGATCTGAACAGGCAGCACTACCATCTGGAGTGGTGTCGAAAAATAAACAAGTGTATCCATCAGCAAAGTCTTTGAATGTGATGTTCAGCCCCTCATTGGTATAATGTTTGTTCAGGGCAGTAAATACTGCTTGGAATTCTCTAGCGTAGTTACCATTTGTTAGGTCTGGTTGGAAAGGTGTACTAGGATACTAAGTTCCTCCAATGTGTATAGTAGCATAACTTATCTTGTTGTGAATGAATTGGAATGGATGCGATGTTATAGACCCATTATAGGAACTGCCACTTACCATAGCTAATCCAATCAGCGATAGTACTTGCCCCAATATAGCATTTGGGATGGAAATTTCAGTAGCTCTTTAACAATAACGAAGGATTTCATAACTATTCGACGAATAGGAAATTTAAAGTTTTCAGATTCTGATGCTTTGGCATGAGCTAATACAACTTCTGGTGATGGTGTAACACGTTGCACTGTAAGCCTGGCTGCAGTAATTGTTATTTTATATTTATCCTCATCACCGGCTTTTGGTCCAACAATTGAGAATGAGTCTTTCTCACGAGTTAGTCTTATTTTAAGGTCTACACCACTAGGCATCAACTTCTCTTGGTAAAAGAGTTCAGAGCACAATTTGGCACACATACAAATTGTTTTTGATCCTGTAACACGAGCGTGACGTTTTACCAATCCAGGATTCTTTCCATCATCAGTTTCTGCATCTGTGGCATTCCAATTGGTGTCTTTGTAAAACATACCATTAGCACCATGAGAGTTGAGGGCTTCAGCGTTGTGAGAAAACAGTGTGTTGAAATATGCTTTGTATGCATACAATCCATCGCTGGGTGTAATTAAAGTCTCGTGGAGATATATCGATACAACAATGAATGGAAGAAATTGTTGCATGGGGATATTTTTATAGAGTCTGAACCTGCAGTCGTGGATAAAGCTACACCACCAGCTTGGTTTATCTTGACTTCAAGATGTAAGTAAAGAGAATTGAGATCCAAATAGGAGTCTGTTGTAGCAGGAATGAAGAAATCGATGACTTGTTGAGAGTCAAGAGAAGCCAGAGGTGCATACTCCAACTCCGTTGATGAATCAATTGCTAGTTGTGTCGTTGGAACTTGGAACAAATCGAGTTCAGTTTTCATACAAGGCGAAGATAAACGATGAAAAGCCATTACATCAACTAGAGAAGATATCGTCAAAAGATTACTTTTTCTTTGTGGGTTTAACTCTTTGGGTTACAGCTCGTTTAGTGCTTCGATAAGAGCCTTGCCTTGTTTTCCTCCTGACTGAGATTTCAATGCTGGATGACGTGCCACTGTTTCCAAGGCCTCTTTCACAAACGCCTTAGTACCAGACTCCAAATGTTGTTTGGCAGCTTGCCTAATGCTTGCTATTTTAAATCTGACATCACGCACCGCTTCGCCTAAAGCATGACTTGCATGTTTTCCTAACATTTTTAGTCCAGCGCTTAAAATAGGAACTGCAGCTTTAAATATAAAATTACCAAATATCCCACGTCCCCTCTGACGTACAGCTGTGAAAGAGGGAACTGCACCTCCTGCTTGATTCTTGTAATAATTATCACAGTTGTGTTGCAATTCACCCCCACGTTTCCTACATCGACTCATGTTAATGGCCAAAAATTGGATGTGGACGAAAATATAATACTACTAATGTTTCTGACGGAATATCAAAGTGTAATATACTCCCCTTATTATCTTTTAATTCTAAATCTATGTTTTGTAATTCACGAGTACACAACGGGTGATAAAAAGGTCTCTCAAAAGTTTTGTTAACCCAGCGTCCGTACTCTTCGTTTAATTGAACTATTCTTAAAACTTTTAAGTAATCTTCACGTATAAATGATGGGTCTATAATCGATGTATGGATGTATACCGAATGAGTTGTAAAGTCTAAATGAGGCTTGTATGTCGCATAAAACGTTTTGGCCTCGCTAGAATCCACTCTGCTAAATCTATGATGAGTAAATCCAAGGGCATATGCCAACTCACGTGGTAATTTCAAACTAGTTCTCCTTTTTGCAACGATGCTCAATTTACCATCTGCAGTTAAAGCAATAGAGGGGATGTAATTAGGATATCTTGAAACCTCGTTTGTCAATATCTCATTAACTATCTCAGTAAATTCGTTTGGTTCATTAAGACATGCATTTTCTCCTAATGAAATTTTTAATTTATCTCAACCTGAAAAATCTAATTCTAGTTGAGTAGTAATGTCCTCACGTATATTACTCCACGTTTTGCTTAACTGTAGTTCAACAATAGCTACTTCATAACTTTCACCGAATAATAAAGGGCTGTGTAAATGTGTTTTGAAACTTGCACTAGTATTTGAGGGATATTGAATTCTACTACCTGTACTTGATAATGTTACATAAAAGCTAGCGTCACGAATTTCCATTTAAAGAGATAAATTTCGAACCCAAGAACTTGGAATCCATTGATTGAAACGGTCGATAAAACCTCTCCATTTTACAAACAACTGTTTATGATTCCCCCTACCCTTTTCTGTTAACACTGATTCGATTTGCCACAAATCCTCATTACCTTTGGAAACTTCTTGGAGTTCAGACTCTTAAAATGTACCTTCAAGTCTCTTTACCGTCGAAGCTTTTTAGGGTGTATACAGCGTGATGCTTAGTATCATCAACTTTCTTAACAACAAATATCTCGTCAGTCCATGATGGTAAATATCCTCGATCAAACACTCGTTTGGCTTTACTGATACGTACAGTGGCACCAACTCCTAACCGAGGTTTTCTCTGAACCGTTTTGGGAGGATATAGCTTACGCAATATGTCAGGAATGTTCTTGCTTGTGACGTCAATGGGTGCAAGGCCAATGGATCTGTGCACAGACCGGTTATACGAGTCTACAACATCTTGTAAAATAGCTTCATACCTATGATTTCCGCGTGTAGTGAAAAGTCTAAATAAACGATCCTTCAGCGTTCTGTGAAATCGTTCAATCCGAGATGCTTTTGTTTCATTATATATACGATAGTGACCTATACCACGCTGTCGCAACAATGCACTAAAATTTGTATTAAAAAATTCACTACCTACATCAGAAAAAACTTTCACAGGCTTCCTCTTTGAGTTACCAAGTATGGTACGGAATGCTTTAGTTACCGTCAAACCTGTTTTGTTTTTTAAGGGCATAACCCATGCATATCGACTAAATGAACACATCGCTGTTAGTAAATAGCTAAAGCCATCATTATCATCTTTATACTGTTCTAACTGAACAAGATCAATCTGCCATATTTCATCCAACTTACTAATCAATATGGGATTTCGGGAAAACTTGTATACCACCTTTTTATGTAAAGTATAAGCATCTTGTCTTTTCAAGAATTGTTTCACATCAGCAATTGTTACATTTGATTAATAATTTTAGCTGACTTGTATAAATGATTAACTCCTCCAAAGGAACCAGGATTTGCAGGATCAAAGTAAATTTTGTGTAACAACTCTTCCGTCATGATTCTCTGAATCTACTCGCAATGTCACTTTTAAGAGTGAGAGCCTTCTCTTTAGAAGGGCGTTGTTCCATCCACTTCAACTGTAGTAAATGTATGGGCTCGACTGGTGAATCAAGATTTATATACTCGTTAATATCTTCCCATCCTGGAGGTTGAGATTTACTTGGTTTTCGTGTAGCTCCGTAATTTGCTATATCAACAATATTGCTGCCAACAAGAGTCTTGTCACCCTTTATTATCTGGCCTCTTGAATCCCAACTGATACTTTTCCTGCCAGCAAGATTTTCTAAGATAGGTAATGCCTTTGGTCGCCTAGTAGTTGGTAGATTTATGATATTATGAAACGCCAAAGCTCGGTCATGAGTTAATTGACGCTGTGCACGGTTGTAAGATCGTAGCTTACGTACCTGCTGTTGGGGGTCATACAATGGTTCATATCGTCGACGCTTAGTCTTAGGCAAGATTGTCACTGATGGATCTACTTCACTGGGGTCCTGATCTTTGCTTACTACATATGTATGGTGTGGGAGGAGGAGTTGGAGCAGAAGATATACTCGTACTTGGTTGCATGGATTGTTGAGCAACAATAGAAGAAGCATATAATGCACCAAACCGTCTTTGTAAGCCTGATAACAATTTTGCTTTATCATAATCTGACAGACTGCTGGATTCTAACAGTTTACGAATGTCATCCTCTACTGATAGTAAAGACTTGTATGTACCAGGTAAAGTAATCTCTGGTTTCCGTTGTTGATACTGTACAGTTTGTTGTTTGCTCCAAACATCACTAGAGATCATAACAAACTTATCTGCCATTTAAATTTTAAGAGCTTTAGCGATTTCTCTACCGGCCAGAGTTGATAAGATACCTAATACAGGAGCTAATAAAAGTGGAAGAAACCCACCTCGCTGGTTTACTAATAAAGCTTTTTTCTTCTGCACATTGAATTTAGGTTCAGCTAACTGCCGAAGAATAGATTTATGTTTTATTAGATTTTTCTTTTGGTTATCGTTTAATGCGACGTTACGATGTAATATATTATAGGCACAATCTGACAAACAACGAATAGTATCTGGGGATGCACCTGCTAACAAACCTTTGAGTTGAGCGAGAGTTAATTTACCTAACACTATGGCTCTCAGCAGGTGTTGGTGCCGCAGCAATCTTTTAGCAGTCATGGTGACCTAGGTTTGTAGATTACCGTGGGCATCTCTTCCGGTAGAATGTTGGATCTGACTCTAGTGTCTGGTTCCACGTTGGTAGATAAGTCAATGAGTAAGTAACCATAATCACGCAAGGTGGCGTCACGGTATGCTTCTTCTAAAAGTGCCTTTTTGCTACCATACATCTGCCGTGCAAGAATACTTATCTGTCCAATATCCCTCGGATTTTTAAACAAGATTAGATGACTGCAATTTAAAGAAATTGTACGATGTGCTGCAGATCTACGAAACAAATTTTGATTAATGTAAATTACTGTTATATCAGAGTGATGCGAGTGAGAAATAAATATCTGTGCAACTATGTCATTCTTCATCAGCATTGCATCATCTACAATGATACATTTACGTCTGGGTCTTTCCACATGTGTCATGTTGGGAGTACCTTTAACAAATTCAATATGTGGATATTGTGAAAACCACTCTTGTGAGTTTTACCATAATATAATTTCTGGTTGAGGAATCAAGAGTCCTGAATGGAGTAATTTTAACACGAATGTCGACTTTCCACTTTGTGCAGGAGCTGACACACAGATCCGGGCTGGGTGAAGAATGGGTATCATGGTTTTGTATTATTTACAATTTCACATGAAAGACACAGCCAAACATACTGATCAGCCTGCAATATTATACCTTTTATTGTAGGTTGTACACTTTTTCTTGTTTTAATAAAATAACGTACATCATAAATGAACTGCTGATCCTTCCAGCACCTATGTAAATAAATACCACTTCCAAATGCAAATGCAAACGGGCATTGGGAATAACTCACGATGCTAATATTATTTGATGCTTCTGTAACTAGTTGTTGGTCACATTTATGATTAGGAGTACTTACTAGTATTACTACGAGGATAAAAGCAAACAGAACACTGCAGCCACACACGATACATTCAACACCAAGATCAGCCATTTTTGGAATCTCACCAGTTATGCAAGCATACGATGACGTCAAACACTGATTAACATAAACAGAATAACGTCATCATCTGGAAATAATTTTATTTCATTGTATCTAACTTACAATGTACTTTTATTTTTTTTTTGACTACACATCATTTTCCATTAAGAAGTAAGTTATTTTCCGGTGGATCCAAAACCGGCTTCACCACGATCAGTCTCATCATAATCCTTTACTTCCTCCGTACCACAATTGGAAATCTTCTCAACAATCATTTGTGCGATACGGTCTCCCCTTTCAATCTTGTATGCAGCATTCGTGGTGTTGTACAAAATTACTGCAATGTTCCCTCTGTAATCTTCATTTATGACATCACCAAGAACAGTAATTCCGTGACTGAAAGCTAAAAACGAACGACTGGCAAGACGACAGTAATGACCACAGGGTGGGATAACTGCTAAATCAATTTGTATTCTTTCTCTGCACTGCGGAAGGATGGTCGTGCTTATTGGAGAGAATAGATCAAACCCTGCACTACGGGGGGTTTGACGTACAGGTGCAAAGGCCAAATGGCTCAGCTTTACATATCCCAAATAGGTTTCTGAATCCATATTGATTCCTACAAATAACACAGAAAGAACCTCGGTATAACTATAATATCATTTGATTTTTAAGTACTAATTGTACTCCTTAATAAAGGACTGTTCTACATTCTCCAAAACGAGTCACTGCCTGACTTACCGTTAAGAGAGTGAGATTCCGGGACAGCAGTGGAAAGAAGAACAGTCAACGATGACGGTTGAAACTGAAGTACTTTCTCCACAAAAACGGTTGTCTTTTATAGCCAGAACTATGCTTACGTAATTTGATTGCATATCCATCAAAACCATTACTAGTGTTAAGCACACAACGTTAATTGGAAAGGAGAATGACCTAAGAATTAACATCAAACATCAGACGGCTGTGGAATCATGATAGAGATGGGTTCTTCATCCCTGTGTTAAACCGTTTTCTGAAATCCTATGTTAAGGTGTTCTTGAAATCCCATGTTAAAATGTTCTTGAAACCACCTTTACTATACTACTAGCATAGGATCGGTAAATTGTACCAATAAGTGATTTAATTGAATTTGAATTTATTGAAGCAATTCTACTTGAAAACTAAAACAAATTAGTTGGTCGATAGCTCTCACCATAGTCGGTTGCCTACCATAGAAGCCTAATGAGACATGTTGAGACAACCGTCTATCGTATTTTTTATTATTTTTTATTTATTTGTTAAATATAAAGCTTTCAAATGTTATCACACAGTCATGTAGTGTACACACGTAATGAAATGTTAAGTAGTGGTTATTGACAAACTTTTGCAACAGTGGTCCCTCTATACGTGATTTATTGTGACAGTTTTCTTCTTCCGAGGCTTAGCCGAGGTATAAGCCGAGGAAGCAAAACTATCACAATAAATCACGTATAGAGAGGGCCATTCTTGCAAAAATATGCCAATAACTAATTTATCACCATACTTTAATTACCTTTTTTCCATTTGTGCGATAAATTCGAGTTGTTTCAGACCATTTTTAACAGTATCGTCCTTTGTTTTTCTTCCAGTAGTTCAACAATCGTTGGCCGCTATAATGTTATTACAACAGTGGCATTATAATTTATTGTTATAAGCATAGCGTAGCGTATACGGTCTGTTTGATTGTATTAGTCTGTAAGTAGTTTTTAGTTTATTTGTTGTAAGTTTGTGAGCGAATGGCTTGGAGGCCTTATCGGCTCAATAAAATATCAATCAATCAATAAGTTATTTATTTAACCTTTTTTAAGTTATTTATTCTGGCACTTATAACAATACGAATGCTGACGGGGATAGCCTACGATCTGTAAAACTGTACCATTAAGTGATTTATTTGAATTTAAATTTATTGTAGCAAGCCTTGGCCCTCTTCCATGCACTCGACTACAAAGTTATGGCATACAAACGAAACTTCAATGCAACAGAGTCTTAGGCCCATATTCTGCATGCTTACTTATTACTTGACTCGAACTCAAGAACGTGCTTAAGTACACGATGGTATTCTGTAACCATGCTTAACTCGAGCATTGACTTCAAGCCCGAGTAACTTAAACCCATACTTGAGAATGGTATTCTGAACGAAAACTCAGACTTCAACCGGTGCTCAAAGTCAAGTTTCAAGCACGGAATCTCGAAAAAGGAATCTCCCCTTAAGCAAGAAGCGGCTTCGCTGCTAACCCGTTGTGCATTTTGGCAGCCTACCACATGGCGGGACAATTGCGGTAATGATTACCAGGCTTTCCGTAAGGTGGAAATTTCGTCATGTGGTAGAGAACAATTGCTACGTCTTCTTTTGGTTGGAGTGCACACAGCAAAGTAGTATGCAATTGTATGCGTTAAGGTATATACTGATGGCAAACTCAAAGAGAATAAATTCGTATTTGCCACTAAGCTTGTTTTACAACCAGTTTACCTTTTTTAATATTTTGTTTCCATAGTAAACAATAAGGTACATAAACACTATGAAGCCACTTCTACAAAATCAATCTTAGCAATATGAGTAGATTGCATAAAAAGGAAATCTGTATTAACATAACTTCTCAAAAATTAAAAAGTAGATACAAAATATATAAATGATGGACAGCTTTTTAAGTTGGCATCACCCAACACCTAAATTCGTGTTTAGTTCCATAGGTCTTTTTCAATGGTCCGCATTTCTTAGTTAGCGTTTTATTAACTAAAGACTAAGCCTAAGCCTTCTAATAAATAGCTTAACATTCTAAAGTTTGCGTCCATAATTGTTGTACACCAGTAATGGCTTAATGTAAGCTGTATTTGTGTTATACTGCTTGCTGTTAATTCTTTTCATGTTTCTACTTTATAAAGGACAAGTAACGCTCTCACTATTTTCGTGCATCCCACGCGATAGCTTTCTCAAAATTTACGTAGATTTCAGCGACTGTGCCAAACTGCCTCATACGACGAGAAAAAAATGGGAAAAAAATGCGTTTGCAATATTTGCATATGTTTGAACTAATGTTGCAGAACTGAGTCATACAGGAAAGCTAACATGGAAGCAGGCACCAATCACATAATTTCGTAATTGTTCAATTCTTAAGTTTTTAATTGTATTCGTCTTACGTATAACGAACTTATTTTAGTTAAAAGAAATACCTGTGAGTGTGTTTAAGTAGCGGTATTTTTATCATCGAGTTTTGCTTGTAGGTTTTATAAGGGAAAAAGGAAAGTTTTGAATAAAGACACTCTAGATAAATCCACAGGCCTACATTAATGCAGGTCAAATTATTTTCTAGCCTAAGACGAAATATTTCGACTTTCAGTTCAGTGTAAAGGCATTTATATTTAATTACAAGAATTATATAAGGATGTTTACGTAAAATAAGTACGCGTAGCAAGCGGATTTTGGTGTTTGTATAGTGTCATCAGCAGAGGGCGGTAACACTTTCACTTTCGTTATCGCTGTTCCATTCTTGCTCTTTCGGTTATTATTTCATAAAACCAATAGGGTTAACACCAATGCCTTTACAAATGGTTTACTGTTCTCGATTCCCAACTTGTATGTGTGCTTCCTATGGAAGCTTACAGGAAATTTCTGAGTGACTTAGGAATGATATTCTGTAACTTGTGATCGTCTGAGCATGACTTGAGAAATCTTGCTCAAGTCAAGTACGAGTCGTCGTTGGGAATATGGAATCCATACTTGACTTCAATCCGTGCTCAGTGGAGTCGTAGTTAGGGCCAAGTACTGAGTCAGCGTTAGAATACGAGCCTTAACCTACTCCACTCATAACAAACCCCAAATGTTACACGAGACCCTGACCATACGTCATGCGTACGTCTGGAGCAACGTCGGAATTTATTGTGAAACTTACAACAATGCTGTGTCAATAATGCTGTATCCGATTTATTTATTTTTTTATTTTTTTTATTTTTTTATTCTTTATTTGAGCCTAGTGGTCTGGCACCATGCGCTCACGATAAACATAGCAAAACACTACGACAAACTACACTACTACACACATATGCCATAACTCAACTCAACTCCACCCACTAGCAAACCCCAGAGACCAGCCTCCGGGCTGGTAAGAAAACTGTCAACACTCAAAACGACCCGTCGCCCTACAAAACCTGATAACAGCACGTAAAGTGCGACGAGTGCTGACATTGTCTGGATGGACCACAAGAGCAGCGCTGTTCCCCCCTAAAAGTGGTGGCCGCCAAAGCCCATCCCATAGAGTACATTCAAACAGATAATGGCTCACTGTCTCCTCCTTCCCACACATACAGAACGGGGTGGTCTTCCAACCGAGCCTATACATGTGGGCACCCAACAACACATGACCTGTTCGCAGGCGGGACAGCAGTCCAGCATCTCGACGAGGAAGCCCTGCAAGTGCGCTACCCGACACTACCTCCGGATGGATACCAAACAGTGTCCTGCCCACAGCACCATCCCGCCATTCGGCCTGCCACTCTTCTCCAGCCTTGGCTGACAGCACAGGACGCAGGTCCTGAGGGCCCACCAAGAAGCTAACCACACTAACCCTGGATGCCGTGCCTTGACGGGCAAGACCATCGGCAGCCTCATTGCCGTAGATGCCAGCATGACCCGGCACCCGCTGAATCGATACGTCAATACCACCTTCCCTGGCCTTGAAAAGTTTCCACCCAATCTCCAAAACCAATGGGTGACAAACCTCCAGAGAGAGCAGGGCACGTTTGAGAAAACCCAAACCCGCCTCAGAGTCAGTGAAGACCGTGAAACTGCTCACTTGGAGATCAAGTCCAATGTCCAGGGCAATAGAAAGAGCAACAAGCTCTCCAATAAACGCTGACGGCAGACCAGGGAGATGGTAAAAGTACTCCAACTTAAAGTCTGGAATGCTAATCCCTGCTCCCCCCTCCCATGTATCACGTAGGAAAGAGGCATCACAATAGATACCAACTCCTTGCCCAGATGTAGCCTCTAATGCAGGTAGAACAGCATAGCACCACGTCCAAGGACAAGGAGGAAAAACAAAGGCAGGAGTCGCGAACCGGACCGGGCAGAGACTTACCAGCAAAGTCGCACCCAGACCCGGAGTACCAAGACACTTCCGGGCCCCTGGGCCCAACAAGCAGTAATCCAACAGAATACGGTTCAGGGGGTCCTTACTACCCCTAGCAACTGCCCTTAAACAAAGAGAACTAAGTAACTCACGAGCCCTAACGTGAACCGGCTGTTCGCCTGCTTCCACCAACAATGCCAAAATGGGGGTTGAGGGCAAACAGCCGGTAACAACTCTCAGACACTCATTCAGTGACGTCTGAATTTTCTGTGTCAGATTCCTTGAACCCGCCAGAAACGGTAAGTGGAAGTCAGCACAAGACCTAATATAGGTCCTATACAGGACTGAAACCACAGAACGCCTGGCCACCAATCCATTGGAGGCAACAGCCTTCAGCACATGCAGCCGCGCCGAGATATTTTCTCGAACAGCAGCAACCTCACCTTGCCATGTCAAAGATGGATCCAAACGCACACCCAGATATCTAACGCATGAACTAGCGACAACCGTAGAAGAGCCTACTTTCAAGGAGGCAGCAATAGGTGGCCCTTTAGAAAATACCATCAGTTCTGTTTTTTCAGCAGACAGGACTAAACCCCTCTCTGCCAGGAGTACAATTCCCTTGGCAATAGCACCCTCAAGAACCTCCAGCATACCCGGTAGATCTTTACCTACGACCCACACAGCAATATCATCTGCATAGGCAACAACATTAACTAGTATACTCAACTCCACCAGTACAGCGTTAATTGCCACAGCAAAGAGGGTTGGACTGAGGCAACTCCCTTGCGGGAGGCCTCTGTCCGTTTCCCGGACACCAGACCAGTGGCCATCCACACGCGTAGCAAAACTCCTCTTCCCTAATAACGCCAAAGTGGCTTTCCGCAACATCGCACTAACACCGAGATCCTGGAGAGCTCGTCCAACCCAATCCACATCTACCATATCATAAGCGGCCCTTATATCCAAAAAGACTGCTACAGCAAAGTTACCATGCAACCACGCCTCTCTTATGCCGGATTCCAAAAAAAGTACTGCATCCTGTGCACCCCTACTTTTTCGAAAGCCAAATTGATCTTCAAACAAGTTACCCGAATTTTCTATGGACCAAACAAGCCTACGAGCCAAAATTCTTTCGTACAATTTCCTTGCACAGGAGAGGAGAGCGATCGGTCTATAACTCATTACAGAAGTCCGAATCTTACCTCTACCAAGTACCGGAGTTAAGACTGAAAAGAGCCACGTAGGTGGGATTGGGCCTCCCTCCAAGAGACCTTGAAAAAAGGAAAGTAACTCAGTTCGAGCCTCTCCGCTAAGAGCCTTCAATTGCCTATAACTGATCTGATCAATTCCCGGCGCACTGTTCAAAGAGCAGCAGTCCAAAGCAGCATTTAACTCTCCAATGGTAAGGGGCACTTCTGACTGCAAGCCGAGACCTTGCTCACCAGCAGGTGGGGGAGGCCCTTTAGGAGAGTCAAACACACGAGAAAAGTCGAGGTTAAAAGCCTCTGCCATTTGAAAACTCCGTAGAACCTCACCCTTCTCTCCTAAAACCCATGATGTCGACATGCGTGAGTCTTGCGGGCGCACAAGACCCCAAACTTTAGACGGTGGCAGTCCCGCGGTTATTTGCTCACAGAGTCTCTGACCATAATGAGCCTTTTCTTGGCGGAGAATATATCTTGACTCATTAGCAATACCAGTGAACTCAAACCATCGTTGGTCTGAAGGGGCCCGGCAGTAGCGCTGCCATGCCCTGCGACGATCACAAACCGCTCTCGAGCATGCACCCGTCCACCACAAAGGGCGGGATGCACGTACACTAAAATGTGGTGTACGAACCACTCTCTTTTCGACCCATTGTGCAGCCCAAGACCCAAAGGTTCCTGAGCTAACAATAGGCCGTTTCTTCAAGTTTCCCCTACACCTTCCACTGTCAGCAAACACCGGAGTGCAGAGGGAGCGAAGGGCAATTGGCAGGTGATCACTACCCCTAAGATCCTGTGAAACCTCAAACGAAAATAGATGCGAGACCGAACTGGAACATAAAAAAAGATCCAAGACAGATTCCTGAACTACTTCACCATACCTTCTAATAAACGTTGGTGACCCGTCATGCACCACCTCAAGTCCTAACTCTTCCAACGTGTCCGCAAGGAAGCGCCCTCTGGCGTCACAGTGATGGCTCCCCCAGAGCCAGTGACGAGCATTAAAATCTCCGCCTATGACCACCGGCTGTGGGAGAGCTCGAACCCAAGACACCCAATTCCCCTTAGTCATGCGACCCACCACATGTACAAACCCAATTGTGAGCCACATATTGTTCCACCACACCCTGATAACACATGAATCTAATCCCTCACAGATTGGCTGCGCAAACAGTAAAAAGGGTGTTTCAGCTCTAACATACACTCTAACATTCGAAACTCCTGGACCTGCAATGCCGCTAAAATTGTGTAGGACTGGCGCCTCACCAGCCCGGAGTCTAGTCTCCAAAATCCCCAGTACATCAACAGTTTGGCTCAAACTGTCCATCTCATCAACTTTGTTCAGTATCCCCCTTACATTCCAGGAACACACAGTGAACATGACCAATTAACCTATACCAACATTGTTTGCCCCCCCACTACTCTGCATACTCTCCCCCATATCCATCTGCACAGACGGATCTTTCTCACGACCCTCACTATCCACAGCAAGTACACCAAATCTGTTTTCCTCAATAATTTGACACTTATGGGAAGGTGATGGCGGCGACGGAGGTGTGCCAGCCAAGCCATCTTGCTTTCTCATCCTCCTCTTCTTGGTAGTCTTGGTTGTCCACGCACTTGAAGAAAGACCAGAATTGACACTTGCATTCGCACATGCCGTTATTCCCCCTAACGACACACCTGTCGGAAGAGCAGAAGGACCAGATGATGTATCCACATGAGAGATGTCATCTTGGGGAGTCTCAGACAGAGGTGCTGGCTGGATAATCACATGTGTCACCCCTACAGGCCGATCACCCAATGTGGGGTTCCCATTAGGTTGAGATCTCACACTTCCACCATCATCCGCAGTGAGATGTTCACATAGCTTTGTGTGAGGGTGGACCACTCTACATTCCCTGCAGTACACCCCAGGACAAAATTTTCGAACGTGACCTCTTAAATGACAACGTAAGCACCTGGGTGGCCTGTCTGCAATCGAGAGTAATGCAGGCATGCCACGAACCGTGACAACATCAGGAATTTCATCAACAAGTACACTGTCCCGCAGTCTCAATGAGATGTTCCTCACTCCCGAAAAGCAATGCTGCAATCCAGGCGCAGAGTGACGGTCATGGGTTACACTTGCAATTGCACCGTAATTAATAAGGGCAAGTCCAATATCTTTGTCTTCAACACCATAGGGTAACCAATGCACTCTTATTTTCAAAGTTCTTTCATGTAAATCATAGATCCTAGCCTTGAAGCCATTCAGAAGAAGTTCCTTCCTGGATTTCACCTCCATTTTTGCATCGTAATGTGAAAACACAACTTGAAAGATATTATTTGCCCTTAACGTGCATAGGGCCACAACAGATTGCAAGTCCACGACTTGACCCAAAGCATCCTTCAGATGGTGTGTAAAGTATGGTCTCCCCTCTTGTTCCGCTATTATCACTAATGTTCTCTCCATGGAAACGTTAGAGAGCCCACCACGATAGAGTTTCTTCAGCCATATTAAATCCCTATGCTCCTGTCCCAAGTCAAATTGTTCATACAAATTCTTCTCAGTATTTTGCCTCGCATCAAACTCTTTCACTGCACTCGCATAGGATCCTCTGTTTCCACTAGTCACCCCATCCACGATTTCAGTAAGCAATTCGTTTACCACCTTGCTTGACAAATCACCAACAAACCGTGTGTAAACTCCATTGTTGACGCTCCCTCGCATTGCATTGTCCATATCGCCATTGTTGCGCTCTGTGACCATTTCAATGTCCATCCGATTTAGGCTTACCTCATCCAGCTCTCTTGCCCTTGATACGCCATACAACTCCAAATCTAGTTCAGCAATACCCTCCTTAGCAGCAATTCCACAAATCACTTCATACCTATCCCCAGAAACCAATCCTGAGTCTATTTCCCTTTGTGAAAGCAAGCCCTTCTCTCAGTGAAAGCAGCAACCGTTTGACTGGCCGCGCCATCTTTTTTAGTCCCGATTTATTGCTGAGTTTTATAACAATGAAAACGAAAAAAGTATGGTGATAATTGACCTTTATTTATCGCTGAAGAAGCCCATTTGGCTGTCCGTCCTGTAATTAAACGTTTATTGTCTTACCATGTCTGTCATCGCACAACGACGAATAACCCAGTTAGCCAGCAAGGTTCTGTACTTTTATTTCTGTATTGTTACTCGATTCCTAAGTACGCATCACCCTTCATATCACGAAAACTCAACGCCGATTAGCCCCTTCAAACAACTTGGGCTAAAAAACGAGCTACGCCGAATTTATGCCAATTCCACCAATAAGCTTGTTTTTATTGAAAAATTCAAATACATCTTTCATAAGTACCTGAGCAACGGGTTTCCATTACCCATTATCAGTAAATATAATAACTTTAATTGGCTCACTTCCTCTCGGAGACAAAAAAAAACCGGATTTCCAGTTGCCCCTTACATAAAAGGAGTAACTGAACCACTTCGCAAGAAGTTATACACTGGTAATTCGCGCCTAGTTAGTAAAAGTAGTCATGCTCTTCACAACCAACTTCAACCTCCCCTTCACGTTCCAAAACTACTACAACAATATTCAAGCAAGATTTACAAAAGACACCATTTAAAGCATACCTTGCACCCATTCTAGATGCACAGCCACGTATGTAGGCAAAAGGAAACGTCTTAGTTCCCACAAATTAAACTTTAAATTATTGAAACAAGAAAACTCACTGGTTCAGCACTTTCAAAAAAGAGGGCATAAACCTGATATATCGCAAACAAACATTTTATTTCAAATTCCAAACGCCAAAACACAAGAAAACTTAGAAACACTTTGTATTCATTTAACTAAACCACCTGTTCATAACCACTTGATACTTACAGCCAATCACCAAAAACTACATTAATTTATGTAATGATGCTGGCATCAACACATTTCCATCAATCGAAATGCAGGGACTCACTATTTAAAGCATTAGCTGACTTCCTTCTCTTATCATTTGACCTGCTGACTGCCTGCTCCTGCAGTGAGTTAGGAGCTGACTGTTAGCACATTCTTTCGAATTGTGCCGACTTTTTGTTTTATTTTAATTTAATTTTAGTATGGGACCTTACATTCTTAAGACATGTAAGTTTTATAACCATAACCCATCTGCTCTGCTGTTGTTTTATTTGTCATTTGACATGTTTTAAACTCTTCCCTTGAAAACGGTTCCGAGCTAGGAACCGAAATGTTGTGATTTCGTCTGTCACTTGCACTTGATGGCTACCCTGTTTATATTTTTAATTACTAAAGTGCTTTTTAGATTTCTGCTTTTTATTGGTGGTAAACCTTACCGATTTTAAGACTATTCTTTCCCATCTTCATTGAATATACAGTATAATCATGCAGGTTATCTGAGAATTAGAATTTACTTGAAAGAAATTGAGAAACTCTTGATAGATTAATTATCTGAACAAAAGTCATCACTTTGAATTATTATCTTTTCCGATTTAGTTCATATTCCGCAGGGTTTGCATTTTAATTAATAATAAGTTCTTCCCCCCGAGTTACATTCTTCACTCTTTTGCTGAACTCAACTTTTTCCAGTCATCAGCTTACCCCGGATATTGTAATAGGCCCATAACCAACTTATCCTCTCATTTTTTATGCATCCCTACTCTTTCTGGTATGTCCTTATCAAACCACAGGCCCAGGAAGCAACCCAGCTCTTCCACATGCAATAAATATTCAATCCAAACTGTTTTTGCCTGATTTTGAGTAGATAATCCGACATTCTGAAAAATTGAATTTTTAGGGATAGGTCAAGTAAGAAAAAAGAAATGGGGATGGGGAGCAAAGTCCAATAATAACCCAGGCCTGAATCAGCTCCCTGCATGAATGAGAGGACACCTCGATATGTTTTTACATAAAACAATAATTATAAATGCTTGAAGAAAGAGGATATTAGTGGATTTAGCTTCTGCCTTAAGTCAAATGCCATGCTTGAAAAGAGTACATAAGCCGCCGTTCTTAGCTCGAGGAAGAACTAGTAATAGAGGGAAATTCGTAACTCCTAGCAGGAATAAAGAATTAATTAAGAATTTGTAAGCAGGAATAGGGAGGTGACCGTGCCATTGCATCTGCCCCTGACTTTCCGTCTTTTACTACTTGTTCCTGGAATGATGACTTTGGCAGAAGCTAATTCCACTACTGCCTTCGTTAGTCAAGCAAATTTGAAGAAAACTGAATAGTTTGCCCTCCGTGCTCAAATTTTAACATGTATTAGATTGCAGTATCTCCGCCATTATTCAGAGAGCATTAGTGTTGTTAATTGTGCAGGTATGTGAGCGTGAGAGGCACACAGCATTTCAAACCTCACATGGAAGAAGTCTTTCCACAGTCTATCTAAGATTGGCTTATCGGGTGAATTTAGCTTTGAATTAACTTCGACCAGTAGTCAGAAGATGTGACATGTTTGCATCTTGTCCTATTGCTCCATTGCGTCTTTTTGGTAAATCACATTAATTTCACATCATTTCCCTGAATATTTTCTTTTCCTTAAACGACAGACATCACAATTGATAAGATGCTCTATTGATCTTCTTCACACTGCATGTCATTAAAAAATAAATTTTTCCCTCTGCCATAATTAAATTAAGAAAAAGAAGGAAAAATTCCATGTAAATTTTATATTTAAACAGAGCTCGTTTGCAATATTTCAGTGAAAATGTAAGTTTTATTATAGAAAAAGTTGTGTACAGCACTCCCTTCTGCACCCCGAAAATCTTGGCTCCTTTCCTGTTGTAAAACAATATTATTATTATTATTATTATTATTATTATTATTATTATTATTATTA
>JAHWFP010152997.1:36448-58414 GCA_023313725.1 Lithobius niger | reverse complement strand
TATTATTATTATTATTATTATTATTATTATTATTATTATTATTATTATACAAATGATGGCAAGAGGCTCATAATGCCCAAGAAAAACAATAACATTAACAAGTGGGAAACAGTGCACCGTAGCGTGCTTTAAACTGATTGGTGGAGGTGGAAGAAACGACCTCTTGAGGTAGATGATTCCAAGGACGGATAGTTCGATTGGTGAAGAAATGTTTCCTAGCCTCAGTATGGATGTTTTGCTGGAAAAGTTTAAGGTTGTGTCCACGAGTTCGAGCGTCGCGTCGCAGGTCAAAGAAAGTGGTAGAAGAAATGTCGTAATGGTTGTTGAGGATCTTGAACGTTTCGATGGCGTCACCCCTATCGAAGTGTTTGACAAGGTTTGACAGGTTGAGAGCACTTAGGCGGGACTCGTAGGGAGTGAAACGAAGGCCAGGGCACCACTTAGTGATTTTCCTCTGAGTCTTTTCAAGAACATCAATTGATTTTGCACAATGAGGTCTCCAGGCCTGGACGCAGTAATCCAGATGAGGCCGAACAAATATCTTGTTGAGCGTTGCAAAAAGTGAGTTGGATAAGTAAGTGAAGGTTTTAAAAACATAGTTGGCAGTTGAAATGGCTTTTTTAGCGGCGGAGGCACATAGTGGGTGAAATTTAAGTTTGTTGTCAACCACAACACCAAGATCTCTAACAGTATCCTTAGAGGAAATAGGTAGACCATTTAAGATATAAGGGAATTGCTTGTTATTGAGTCCGATATGAAGTACGACAGTTTTAGAAATATTGAAAGAAATGCGGTTTTCTTGGGCCCACTGTGCAACAGAGTTAAGGTCTGCTTGTAGTTCAAGGTGATCGGTAATAGACTGGACAGTGCGGTAAATTTTAAAATCGTCTGCGAAAAGGAGACAGAGACTGTGGCAAAGGCGTGGTGGAAGATCGTTAATAAAGATGTTGAAAAGAGTAGGACCACGAACGGAGCCCTGAGAAACTCCTGAAGGGGCAGGGGACCAACTGGAAGAGGATCCACGAACCGAGACTTTGAAGCGACGGTTGCACAAATAGTTTTCAAGCCAGAAGAGCAGGAATGGAGGAAGGTCAAGTTTGCGGAGCTTGTTAACAAGAATGGAGTGGTCAACAGTGCCGAAAGCTTTTTTGAAATCAAGGTAGATAACGTCGCAGGAAAGGCGGCGGTGAACAGCAGCAGCCAGTGATTAAGAGCAGTGAGAAGGTTAGTTAAACAAGATTTGCCTTTGACAAATCCATGCTAGGAATTGTGAACAAAATTTTTGTCGTTTAAGTGTTTCGTCAGAAAACTAGCAACAACTAACGGCTTGGTAGTTTGACCAAGTTAATGCCAAGGTTAATGCCAAGATTAACACCAAGGTTAAACAGCTAGTGAATACTTGTGGTTAACCACACGTTTCAGGCTTGAGTATGTAGTGGGTAATGAAATTTATTATTTATTGCACTATGAATTGCCAGGTCTACATAGCTCAATGGTTAAAATATTTGATTTCCTAGTTTTACTACAGTAGCATAGGTATAACACACACTGGGGGTAATCCAGTTTTGGGATTTTCAACGTACAGTGACCATGTTCCTTTGATGAGGTCAAAGACACCTACAAAAAAACAAACAAATAATGTTAAAAAGTAAATATCAACACATTTGCATGTTGTTAGTTGAACGTGCTATTAAAACATCAACAAATAAAATGTTCGCTGCTGTAAGCTCTGCTGTCGGCTTGCTTCACTTTGGGTGAGCTTTTGACGTGGGAATAATTTTCTTGTGTAAAATTTTGAGAAATTTGCAAATTTTCTTCGTTTTCTAAACTGTTTTGGTGAAGATCAAAATAACCTCAGAAGAATTTTTTTAATTCTAGAATTAAATCTATCAAGTTAATCTCAGAAGATTTTTTTTTTATTCTAGAATTAAATCTATGAAGTTAACCTCAAAAGAATTTTTTTAAATATACAAGATTTTAAGCAAGGATACATTTCTCTATTGACCCACAGATTTGGAAGCTAGAGTAATAAAATCCTGGAATACGATGCTGAGCATACATTTAAAAATATGTTTCAGAAGCCATAAAACAGACGAATTAAAGAAAAAAAAAAACAGAAAAATCTGCCTAAAACAAAATGTCTGAAAATAGCTAGTCCCAAAGAACCCGCCCCAAGCCTGTGACACCCACGATCCTGACTTTCGTTTCCTAAAACTTTTTCAGTCATGTATTCATTACTCAATCATGCCTCGGTTTTATGAAAATAAGAACTTGTTTTAAAAATTGTTATAGCGTTTTAAATTCTAAACGTTCTCCTTTCTTTAAGGCCAATTGTCTACAACATTTTTATTCTAACCTGCAGTTAATGACCAACCACCAATCATTCCATACTTGTATTTCTTGCTGATGCATTTTCAATGGATATCTTTCCAGGTGTGCCAAGTTACAGTTATCAGCTGATTTTTTTTAATGATGCCTCTACCCGCAGATATTTCCAAATGGATTCAACACCTTGTTTTTCAAAATTCCCCTCCTGAAAGGCTACGAAAACCCACAAGTACATGAAATGGTCCAGATTTAATTTTCAGAAAGTAAATTGCTTTCCTTGGTCACAATAAAACTTTTAAAACAACAAACAAAAACGCATGACAAAGTGGAATCACCTAGTGGAAAGATGGTGTATCACCAGTAGGTGATTCCACTTTGTCATGCATTTGTATTTATTGTTTTAAAGGTTTTATTGTGACCAAGGAAAGCAATTTACTTTCCGAAAATTAAATCTGGACCATTTCATGTACTAGTGGGTTTTCGTATACCCTTTCAGGAGGGAAATTTGTTTTGCAGGATTCAACACCTGTTGTCATTCACACCATTGTCTGGTAATTATTGAGTATTACTACAACTAAAAAAGTGGTACTGAAACAAACCAACTGAAATGTTGCCAGATTACAAAACCATCACATGACCGATTTAGTTTTTAAAATTAGTTACCTGTGACAGCTGTTAAAATATCATCTGGAGGTAACCCTTCTCTATGAAATGGAAACTTTTTGTCTTCTGTGTCCCCAAGTACATCCAGCAGTGACCTGAGGTCACAAGGTGTGGTAAGCTGATCATACCTCTTATCTCTATGTTCTGAACTCGTCCAGCATGTTGCATTCAGATCAAGTATCTTTAGACGTTGGTATCTACGACAATCAGAATAAAGTACAAACAGTTTGTTAAATCAAGAGAAACTGTCATTAAAAAAACAGAGAAAAGGACACAATACAACCAAAAATTAAGGGATTTACTGAACAGTGTCCTGATTAATGATGAAATTGTGGAAGGAGGTTGTGATTTCGGAATTTAGAATATGTTCCTGAATGTTATACCTGTTTCGATCACACATTTATAACCTTAATTTATGAGAGTTAATGGGAAAGGCATTCGAATGGGATGGACAATCTGAAGTGAAGTGTATGGCATCCAAGTGAAACTAACCAGCATTCATAAGTATGTCGAACCCACTTTGCTTCGCTTCACTTCCATGGGTGCTCGGAACTCAATGTGAGTCGAATTCCAAATTAGAAAATATCAACCCAGGTGGCAAAATTGTTTCAGCTATTATATATCAAGGACCGCCCTTACGTAAGCCTCAGCATGAACTTCCATGTAAAACATCAAACTGTGAACTCCTGTAGTTTCGCCCAGAATTGACATATACCAACGAAATTTGGTATTTGGGGTCGTGTGGTAACTATTTCACCGCATTACAAATTTTAATGACTACAATCAACCGGTTCGGCGTCCACAGCATGGCCATTTCTTGTTGTTGTTGTTGTTGTTGTTGTTGTTGTTGTTCTTGTTCTTGTTGTTCTTGTTGTTGGGACTCTTTGCCCTCACCTGGAGAGCGAACCACTGAACCGACTTTCAAGTTCTATAGCTTAAAATGTAGGTATGAACAAGGTCTAGAGCCTTTCGCAGGCTATTTTAACGTAACTACAATATTCTTGACATGGAAAGCCAAATGAGTTATAAACTTTGCTCTCACCTAGAGATCGAACCAATGAACCGATTTTCAATTTCTGTAGCTTAAAATGTAGGCATTAATACCGACCAGGGCCTTTCGAATACGATTTTGATGTGACTGCAGTATTCTCGTCGGCAGAGCAATTATTATTGTAGAGCACTGGGCCGAAATCATTAATGTTGTTCTTTCGATTCTTTGTCCACACCTGGAGATCGAACCACTGAACCGATTTTCAAGTTCTATAGCTTAAAACGTAGGTATGGACAAGGCCTACGGCCTTTCGCAGGCTATTTTAATGTAACTACAATATTCTTGACACGGAAAGCCAAACGGGCTATAACTTTTGCTCTCACATAGAGATCGAACCAATGAACCTATTTTCAATTTGTATAGCTTAAAATGTAGGTATTAATACCGACCAGGGCCCTTTAAGCACGATTTTGATGTGAACACAGTATTCTCTTCGGCAGAGCAATTATTACTGCAGAGCACTGGGCAGAAATCATTAGTAGAGTAACAAATTCTTCCAAATCGAGCTAAAAACATGAAATGTGGTACACAAGTCTTTCTTAACAGTAAAAGTTGAACCAGCCATGGACCCCCACGAAATACCCCAAGTTCCTTCAGCGCCTTCCCGCCTCCCCAGCACCTCCCCCCCCCCTGCCTCCTCCCAGGGGCTTGGGCAACAAATTCTTACAGATCAAGCTAAAAACATGAAAGTTGGTGCACAAGTCATTCTTAGCAGCAAAAATCGAGTCAGTCATGGAACCCCCATGAAATACCCCCAAAGGGGCCCCAGCGCCACCCTGTGCCTCCTCACTGAGGTTTGACTTTTTGCTAAAAGCTTGAAATTTGATACACAAGTCATTCTTAGCAGTAGAAGTCGAACAAGCCATGGAACCCCCAAACGGCCCCCAGCGTCCTCCTGTGTCCCCCTCATTGAGATTTGTTCAACAAATTCTTGCAGATCGAGCCAAAAGCATGAAACTTGGCACACAAGTCATTTTTAGCATTACAAATCAAACATGGAACCCCCACGAAATATCCCAATGGACCCCCTACGCTCCCCTGTGCCCCCTATCTGATGCTTGACCAACAAATGGTTGCAGATCGGACTAAATGCTTGAATTGTGGTACACAAGTCATTCATATAGTGCAAGTTGAACTATCTATGGAACCCTCTCGAGATAATCTACAAGGCACCACAATGCCCCCCCCCCCCCCGTGCTCCCTCCTTGAGGCCTGATCAATAATTTCTTGCAGATAGTGCTAAAAGAATGAAATATGGTAAAGAAGTCATTGTTAGCAGTAGAAATCCAACTAGCCGTAGAACTTCTGCGAAATCCTCCAAAGCCCTCAGCGCCCCCCTATTCCAGCTCCATAAGGTTGATACCCGAAAAATTCTTGTTGATCGTACTGAAAGCATGCATTCTGGTTCACCAATTATTTCTAGTAGTAGGAATTGAACCAGCCACGGATCCCCATGAAATACCACCAAAGCCTCCTCCAGCATCCCCCCCTCCTGTGCACCCCATGAAGCTTCAATGACCAACAAATTCTTGCTGAACGTACTAAAAACATACTTTGTAGCAGTGGAAATCGAACTATGTATGGAACCCCATGAGATACACTCACCCCAGTGCTTCCGTGTGTCCTCTCCATGAGGTTGTTGATCGACAAATTCTAGTTCGATTTGTACTGCTAAGAATGACTTGTGTATGTGTACCAATTCACGTTTTAGCACGATCAGCAAAATTTGTTGGTCATTGATGCTTCATGGGGTGCACAGGAGGGGGGATTCTGGGGGAGGCTTTAAATTTTTATGGGGATCCATGGCTGGTTCAATTTCTACTACTACGGGTGATTGGTGTACAAAAATTCATAGTAGTACAGGTGAGTGTGGTAGGGGAACAGAAAGAGGCCTTAGGGGTATCTAGAGAGATTCCATAGCTAGCTCGATTTATTAGCTAAGAATTGACTTGTGTATCAAATTTCATGGCTTTTAGCTCGATGTTAATAATTAGCCCAAATTCTGGCCCGTAACAGCTGTACTACACCTGAAAATCGAACCAACGACCCGATGCTCAAGTTTTACAGCTTAAAACATAGGTATGATGAAGGCCTATGGCCTTTTGAACGCTATTTTAATGTGACTTCAATTATTGTTGTTGTTCTTCTTGGGGAAATTTTGCCCTCGTAGAGGTCGAACCAAAGAACCGATTTTCAATTTTTATAGCTCTTAAAATTAAGTATTAAAAAGGCTCTATTATAACAGTTATTTTAAGGTGATTACAGTATTCTTTTCTGTTTTATTCTTGCTGAAACAAGAAAAAAAATAATGGATATTAGTATTAGAAAACGCTAAAGCGTATATAAAAAGGTTGTAAGCCTTAAAAAAAACTTAAAGCCCTAAAGGAACAGATATTAGAAAAAGACATGTAAGCCATCAGCGTCGCACTAATACGTGTAAAAGAAGCTCCAGCTTGTTTTTTGGTTCGCTGGAGATTCTTTTAAACGTATTAGTGCGACGCTGATGGCTTACTTGTCTTTTTTCTAATATCTATTCCTTTAGGGCTTTTAAGTTTTTTAAGGCTTACATCCGTATTTTATACGCTTTAGCGTTTTTTAATACTAATTCAAAAGTACCTCGTGTAAACAAAAGAAGTCTACACTAAGTTTCAAGCAAGTTTATATGCCTGCTAGCAACCTTATTGAAAAATAAAAAAAAATTGAACAATTTACGCGCTAGTAGCACCACACATTCAGTGTTGCTCTATGCACGAGCCCACTAATTTAGTGATAATTGCATGTTCTGGCGAGCGGTTGAAAAGTGAGGAACTGTCCCACAAAAACTAATGTTTGAAATAGGGGCAAGCAAACTGACTAATCACCAGAATTTGAATCAACAAAAAAGGTACAGCAATATTTGTATGTGTGCAATGTAGCTTACATGTCGAGAAATGTTAGAAAATTCGGTGCTACATAGGTCTGGAAACTACCCTTGTCTCGTTATAGTAAATTTCCTGCATCTTAAGGTGACTTATCAACGTGAAATAAAATAAAAATGATTTTCAGACGAAACTATTTCCTAACCAAAATGCAGACGTGAAAGGAAGGGACTGTGCCTATGTCGGTAAGATGTGGTGGGCAGTAACCAATCTGAAATCTAACCGTTCTCTTCTCCTTCATCATTTGTGCATTATGGTTACGGCTGGACGCAAATCTCGTATAGGAAGCCATGATGTCACACTGCCCATAAGCACCCGTTTGCTTTCATTTACTGTGTCTGGATTGGTTATCATAATAACATAATGATTGCCTATCCCATATCTGCATCGGTATCCCGCCAACACAGCGTGGAAATAATGGTGCGCGACAAACCGCGACGTAATAACAGCGTGCGACAAAACGGCACGACGTCATAACAGCGTGAATATAAAATAGCTTGGAATAAAACAGCGTGTGAAAAAACAGCGTAAAAAGTTGTTTTAAAACGATGACGTTTTGAGAATTGTCAATGGTCTTCTCAGATCGAAGTACAAAGCTAGAGCTCCACAATTTGTACATTCAACTAACACCATTTTTTAAGTGCTGATGGAGGAGGAGAGATAACTAAGAAGACAATAAAACAGATAATACTCGTTTTGTTAATAAACGTTTTGTAACACTCCCCACCCCTCCCCCAGCACCCATCACATCCTTAGTGAGTGAAAGTTCTGGGCAAGTATTCCATCAGCACAGCCACAAAGGAAGTCAAGCACCAGTGCCACATCTACATAAACAGTCAACTATATTCGTAGTTCGTTCAGGGAGGGTGCTAGTTCTGATTTACTTATTTAGGCCAAAAATTAGGCCAAAAAATTACATCTAATTACAAACTGCAGAATACAACACAACAAGAATACAACAAAAAGACATAAATAAAAAAAAATTATCTACCTTCATAGCGTTGCTCACAACTTTCAGCTGCAAGTCTGATTCTACTATCCACTGTGTTGAATTTTAATTATTTTTATTAAAGATAAATCTTTTTAACCAGCATCATACCTTCTTAGCTTTACAAATGTAGAATTTACTGACTGAGCAATCATCACATGAAAATTAAAAAATCCTTTTTAAAAATCCTTTTTTTTTTGCACACAAATCACAACGGGTGTGGGGGGGGGAGTGGCGGGGAGGAAACGGGTTGCAATAAACAATACGATTATTGCAACGTGAAATACATGTTTTATTGCCTTCTTGTGTGACCCCCCCCCCCCCCCCCTTCCATCTCTGTCTCCCCATCAGCGCATAAAAAATGGTCTTAGTTGAGTGGACAAATTGTGGAGCTCTATCTTTGTACTTTGATCTGAGGAGGGCATTGACAATTCTCAAAACATCATCTTTTACAACTTTTTGTGCTGTTTTGTCGCACGCTGTTTTATCCAAGCTATTTTGTCGTCATGCTGCTACGTCGTCGCGCTGTTATGTCGTGATGTTGTGTCGTAAGCTGTATTGTCACGCTGTTATGACACCGCTGTTCTGTCGCGCGCTGTTATTTCTCACTGTTGAATATATTGCTCCTGATGTTGTCACACTGCCACGTTTGCTGTCGCTGTGGCATTAGTCGTCAACAATACACGTCGCAATATTTCATTTGTTACTATTGCTAATCGAAATTACCCTGCACATTGCCAGCCGCATGCTTTTTTTTATTGTTGCCTTGCAAAGAATGTAGTTAGCATGTAACCATGATTGCCCTTTTTCAATGCTGCCGTGAAAAGAATGAACATGCTCACCCTATCGCATTAATTTCCTACGTTTTGATTGGCATATAGATCAGGGTACATGGATCAAGGCGAGAAATCACGGCAAGCCGAGGAGGAAGACTCAATTGTTGAGTTTATGGCCGGGAGACCAGGGAAGCCGAGCAGGAAGTAACCACAGTAAATCGATAATTGATGTATCACGCATTGCCCTCAATTGTTGCTGATAATGTTTTACTTATTAGTAAAGGCTACCGCCTTTACTGTAAGGTTTGACCTCGGTCTCCCATGTTAAAGCTGAACTTTGGAAGCTTAATTTCTCTGCCGTCGTTCAACATTTTCTACTAAAATTTAATATATAAGCCTTGTTGGACTTGGGCAACACGTGTACCAACTTTTCTTAATGAATTTCCGATTCGTCACATTGGAGATCTGGACTTCAGCTGGAATCGTGAGGTTCATTTTTGTCTTATACGGTGGTGGTGGTGGTGGTGATGGCAAGGGACTTTGGACACGTTTATACAATGGTCTCTACAGACTAAACCATTTGTCGTAGAAAGCTGATTCTTAGCTCATTTGAAATAGTAGTGCGGCTAGAGCTTAGAAAACTGCACTTTGTGATAGAAGTATATAACTTGGAGGAGTGAAAAGGTATGTCTTGGTTAGCATTTTAAGATTAAGAGGCATTCTATTTCACTTCCGGTTTAGGCACTAGCCATCCTCAAAGTTAAGCCTAAAAATCCGCAATTTCTGGTAGTTTTAATATGGTAGCAGCAGCTTCAGACATATAATTTATGTGATATACAAGTTCATTCTTGATAGGAAATGGCTGGAAAGGTCGGGCATAAATTTGCTTAATATATAGAGTGACTATAATTCCTTTTTACGAAACCGGAAATCGACTAACAGGTTCGCCGAAAGTTAAAAAAAAAAATATATTTGCTAACATTTATTGTTTTTTTTAAACCATAAGTAATGTAATAATCGACATAAGTAACAAACGCCTTACGTAAGTATTAAGTAGGTTAAGTTACATTAGGAGTGAGCGAAAAATATTTTGCAATAATAAATTTCAGAAAACGCAGGAAAACACATTTCGTACATTGAAAAGTGCAACATATTGCCATCTCTCAACTCTGGCATTCTCCTTTACAGAAACACATTTGACAGCAGCGTATATTATTTTTCTTGCATTTACACAATTTCTGGCAGCCTTTCTTTCACTTGCAGGTCAAAAAGTTTTGTAGTGCTTGGGAAACTTCTGGAAGTGCGGACCATCGAGGAACGTAGGAGTTTCCGTGTACCAACCATCCACTTTCTTCCATTGATGGCAAATTGATGTGGGTGATCAAAGCTTGACCCCCAGATGTGTCCACTTTGGAAAACTGATCTTAGTGAATGTTCCATTAGTGCTGCAGCTGTAAGTGGAATATGTGTCATGGTCCTGTTCAAGGACGTGAATAAGTCTTTGCGAGCTTCATTTACACTTTTAATCTTGCTGGTTGCAGAATAGCAAAGAATGGTGAAGCGTTGAAGGAGATTAAAGACACAGTCTGGAATGACTTGGTGTGGGAAAGACATATAGCATAAGGCTTGTGTCACTTCGGGGAATGCCTCCCACCTGTTCCACATAGTTGGTTTTCTGCGGCCACTGAAGTAGGAAGTGGTATCACAGCCAGTGAATGCGTGAAACCCTCTAAGTGCGATAGATTTCTCTTCTCCAATAGTCTGAGCCATCTGATGAATAGGTAAAACCTTGAAATGCTTTCCTGACCCATAATGAATCCACAGGGTTTTTAGTCCTTTTTTATTCAAGTCGTAGAAGAATGAAACTGCCAGCACTACAACATCGGTATCAACCGTTCTAATACAGATGTTATTAATACCATTAATAACAGCATGGTTAACGTGAACGAAGATTTGGGAATCTACTTCCTCATGATTGCACGGTTGACGAGTATTATAATCTGTAGCAGTGTTTGCAACAACATTAGTACCATGTGTAGATATGACCTCGATACCTTCAAACCTAAGAGAGGATACTGTATCTTGAGCTAGTAATGCAAATAGTTCAGTCTTGTTCTGAGAATTCCTAAGTAAATTCATCCAGTTATTTGGAAGTTTGCAGTTATGCCTCACCTGCTTCCTAGTTCCTGAACCTCTACTGTCTCTGGTATGTGATTTTGTGCTTAGTGGGTTGTATGTATCCCACACAATATCAATGCGCTGCGCTCTGTGCTTGGTTGCATCTTTCTTAATATGGTCTTGCCAAACCAAATCAGAATACTCGGAGAATATGCACACTGTGAATGTAAAATGTGCACAAGAGCAGAGCCATCATAATTATATGATAGCATCGAATGTGCCATCACCTTGATTCTGTTCAACTGTGGGTGTATTAGTTGCTTGATGATCGACAACTTCATCCATAACTTCATCTAGTTCTTCTCTGTTCTCATGTATATCTAGATCCTCCAAATCATCCCCTGTGTCCTGTTCCAATGCCACACCTACACCAGGTTGCAGTAACTTGATTAAACTTGTGACAAGGGTTGCCTTGTGTCCAGTTCTCATTTCTCCATTAGGTGAGATGGAAGGAGGCCAGGGCTGGTTTTCATAGGAGAAAAACTGATCAAGATCCAAATCTCTGTTCATTGATATGATAAAAAGCTTTGAAAAAAAATCGACGTCATTCTCTAGGGCTTTCACTGTGAAATTTCCTTTCGGTGTCTGCTTTGGGCATCCAAATAGTTTCAAATTGTTCTTAGCAATGCGTGAGTAAATGGACACGTCCCTTTTAAGAAGCCGTTCATCAATGTACAACTGAAATTTCTCATTCCCAATCTTTTCAATTGTCATCACGTTCTGCACACATTGTTCGTCCACTGTATTAGCTCCATCAAGTGAGAAAAGTTCCTTGCCTGATTCAGTAAATGGATTTCCTAATTCCAAGAATGCTTCCTTCAGTGCAACAACTTTTCTCGCAAAATTTGTTTGAAATGCATTTCCTTGCTAGTGGTGGAGAGTTGAAACTTCAATAATGTCTTTATTTGAAGAATGTTCGAAATCAGTCAGCAATCTAGAAATCTCTGGACCCGCCAGCATCCACCTGCGAAGAGCTGATGGATTGAGCAGAAGACCTACTGCGCCTCCTTCTCCCTTGACCACAGCGTTGTTTTGTTCATGAGCCTGATCGAGTCCGATTGAAGAGAAAGGTCTGTTAGTCTTGTTCACCACAAACAAACCTTGCTTGAAAGCTTCATAAATGTCCGGATTGGCTTGTGGCAGTTCAAGAAGGTTTCTAAGATAGACAGGAAGCCATCTGGCATAATTGTGTAAATCCAGAGCGAAGAACCATGGAATTAACAATTTGAGTGACTCAATGTATAGCTCATAGTTTGCTGTTCTGTGTGCCCTCACAAACAGGAGCATAAGGAGTTCCAGGTCAAGACAAGTACTCCAGTACTTGAACATAGGGACTTCTGCAGCTTTACTAGCTCTCCAACTGTCAAAGTCGATTGCACTGTCAACCTTACAGTCTATCTCTTCATTGTAGGCGTCGCACATGAGTTGATACAACGCTAGCACAGTAATATGATGTACCAATCTTGTCTTAGCGGTGTTTGATACTGTAATGTAAGATTCAGCAATTCCAGATGTAGCAACATGGCTTCACCAATGCTTCTGTCCATCCACTTTTTTGTAAGTATTTCCCCAAAGCCCTGTCAATGTCTTGCTCAATGTGTAACGAACCAAACACAACAATGAACTTCTTCTCGCCATGTGATTCTGGGAAAATCCATTGAATCGTTTTGGCCAAAGCATTCAGTGGCTGATCCAGCGTGATAACTGGTAGTTGTCCTGGATTGAGGAAACTTATTGATTCCTGTATGATGTCCATCCCATGCTTAAGCATCGCCACCGATTTTGAATCTTCGTGAAACAATGGAAGAAATGCAACTATAGATTTCTCCATATCTCTTTCCTCTTCCTCTGCATGAAATGCCGACCATGATATTTTGTTTTTCCCATGTTCGTCAAATGAGTTTTGGAGCCACTTGACGTCCTTCAGTTCCTCCTTCGAAACTTTGTTTGCAACTGACATGGACCCCAGATTGACAGTATTAGCAGGAACAATTGGCTCTTTAGCCAGTAAGTATGCAGGTGGAACATTTTCACACTCTTGAGGTATTGCAAGGACAGATTTTGAAGAGCTATTCTGGTAAATTACATGTTGCCTAGCACACCCTGTCTGGCCAGCTGTCAGATGCTGGAAGAGCAAAATACTGGTACCATGGAATGAGTCCTCACTAGTCGTGCTGGTTGAATTGTAGTCAACGTTGTCAAATCCAGACGTTGTAAGCAACCCTATCCTAAGATTTGGAGGGCCCATAACGTGTTCCTCATCGTAGCGACAAACTGTGGCATTGCATAAAGATAATGATATTCGCAACAGCCTGTCATATGAAATTGACAAGCCAACATCATGAAGCATATCTACAATTTCTCGCTTCCTTGTCTTGGCATGTACATGCATTGCCAGATAAATTGGCAACGGAGGTTCCCAGTCAAGTCTGTGCCTATTAGTTTGCATGGTACCTTCAGACTGTACAATGAACGCTATCATCTGGCAGATAGTTAGAGCTTGCTGTGATGGTGGTAAGCCATTCCGTATATTTGGACCGTACAGCAATGTATTTACAAACGATAGAAGCAGAGGGTCAACGGCACGTAATTGACAGTTTTCCTTAAATTTACCTGTGAAAGTGGTACTCGAACAGACTACACTTTTCCGAAAAATCTTTGCGACCTTAGCAGCAGACACAGCTTCTTCATCGTAGCTACCACAAGACAAACGCAAGGAATCACCAACGATGCCATCACTGAATAGAAGATACCCTCTGCCAGATTTCTCTGCACGCATATCAGTGAAGTGTGCAAGTATCTTCTCCCTCAGTCGGGTGCTGTGTACTTCAGGAATTCTATTGTCAAGTTATGTAGTGGAGTCAGTTCCTTCAGCCGGTTAGTGTAGCGGTTGAGTAAACTAGGCATTTTAAATGCGGGGTAAATGTCAACGGCATTTCTCCTAGTGTCATCAATGTACGAAAGTAAATCAGAGAAAGCGATGCCTTCTATCACGCAAGCAAGTTTAGCATCAGGTTGAACAGCTGATGGCCTACATGAATTGTAGAAAGCGGCCAAGCAGTTGAGATGATTTTTTTTCTCCCGTGCAATCATGTCCCCTTCTGCCAACTTTGCACTCAGAACACTGTTCCCTAAATGTGCCACACACTTTCGTATTTTCATTTCCACTAACTTTGTTGAGACTTTAGTCAATTCCTCACCTTCTTTCGGATGTTTGTCGCAAAAGAAGCAAATGTTGGGAAATTGCTCGTCCTGCTTCATGCGCCTGGGTCATGCTGTTGAATGAGAAGCTGTGGCATTCTCTGGTACCTGTGCACGTTCAGTTAAAGGTTTTAATTTTCTCGACTCAGCCCGCTCAACTGCTCGATTATTAAACTTTAGACCGCATTTCTTATGCCATATGGCTTTTCGTTTAAGAAAGGTTTCTGAGAGATTAATGTCTTCATCTTTTAGTAGACTTAGATCAATAGGCTTTGGCAGGGCATGCAATTCATTCAACTTTGTGATGTTTGATGCCAAAGATTCATAACCAGAATTTCTGAAAATGGCCCTTTTATTCAATGCTGGGTCCACCATTTCGTCCTTGGTTATCTGCTGACACAAAAAATATTTGGATCAGTCTAGTGGTGCAGCAGGTTCAGGTTCAACTTCATTGCTGGCGAATTTGAAGCAACTGTAAAGAAAAAATGTATAAAATCATTTCAGTTGACTTCTGTTTACGAAACCTAGCCAATTAGCTAAACCGCCGTCAAGATTGAACTTGTATATCACATAAATAGTATGACTGAAGCTGCTGCTACGATATTAAAACCATCGGAAATTGCGGATTTTTAGGCTTAACTTTGAGGATAGCTGCCGCCTAAACCGGAAGTGATGTGATATCAAATGCCTCTTAATCTTAAAATGCTTACCAAGACATACCCTTTCACTCCTCCAAGTTATATACTTCTATCACAAAGTGCAGTTTTCTTACGATTCGTGTGGTCTAGCCGCATTACTAAAAGATCTATTTCCGGAGATGTGCCCTTTATAGAAATAGAAATTTCAATTGGTCGCTCCGTTCCGGAGTTAAGGAGCCGTGAACGATCCATTTTATTGTTGTACATTGTTTTAAACATTGTTTCTATGCAACAATGGCAAGCGTAAGCAAATGCTAACAATGCTGGTGAGCCAACAATTTACCAGCGCGTGAAGCGGAAGCATTAACATTATTACGAATCGATTTATGTAATGATTTCACGCCATTCTCCCGTGTTAAAGCTAAAGTGTACACGTTGCCCATTTGGCTTGCCGTCCTATATTACAAATATGGACAAAGCCGCTGATAGATAACTGTGGACAAACCAACTTCCAAAAGAAAGACTTGCACTGAATGAGCGAGCGAAATTCAGTGCCTTTTGCAACAAATGGGGACAACCAGCTTGGTATGTCAAAGTATCACGAATTAGAAAACAAAAACGAGCTCGTTTGATGTTTAACTGATCCGAAGTCAAAACAGCAAAGGAACACAAATAAACTTTCCTGTAAGGTTTCACATACTGCAGTGTTCCTGTACTGTTTAGTCCACGTGAAACCTTACTGCTGTATTCAACCTTTAGACACGTAAATAAAATCAAAACCATATCCCAACTTTCAAAATTGTTGAAAGAATAATATAGTGTATAATATAGGCTAAACACTCGGCTAATTTCGAGGCTAAATGTTTCATCATCATTCTAGTCCGGTTGTCTCCTTTCCGTTCATCCTATTGATACACATACACCAGTTTTTAAGATTTCATATTCAAGACTTCAGGGCTGGTATTTCATTTTTATTTTCAACGATATTTCCAGGATTTCAAGGCGTCGCACGAACCCTGACGCCAATTAACGAAATTGGTTAATATGTAGGTCTGTACTAAGCACACTAAAAAGAATGGTTTTTACGATTTTTTAGTGATGTCCTTTAGCCAAGTAGAATGAACCAATCAGACATATCGTGTTCTAAAGTAAAAACTCAGTAAAAACATGTGAATACAGCAGTAAGGTTTCACGTGGACTAAACAGTACAGGAACACTGCGGTATGTGAAACCTTACAGGAAAGTTTATTTGTGTTCCTTTGCTGTTTTGACTTCGGATCAGTTAAACCTTACCTTAAACATCAAACGAGCTCGTTTTTGTTTACTAATCTAGTAAAGTTTGGAATGCCTTGAACCAATTGTGCCAAAAGGTAAATCAAGACACACACCAGTATGTCCCGCCAAGATAAACGCTAACATCCAGATAAAAATAAATATATTTATATATATACTTTGTGTGTGTGTGTGTGCATGGTAACCACTAGACACATTGTGTCTTTACAGTTAAGGTAGTTTGGCTGTTTTCAGCTATCTGAGGACAGAACAATGTGACAGAAAAGGCTGAAACTTGTTTGATTGGGAGACTTTGGTCGCTTGACGACATAAAAGTTGCTGTTAATGACACAGCTTACCGTTTTCTTCTTGGAAAACGACGTAAATAACGTTGATATTTGCCTAATTACTGCTGGCTACTAGTAATGCTTTCTTCTATCACGAAAATAAATTCTTCCATGCGGTGTATAAAGCTATGCTTAGTTCATTTTACACGTACTGTTCTGGAGATGTGCCGTTTCATAAGGCCGCTTCTAATTGGTCAAGTGGTTCAGGGGGTTCCAAATTGATTGTTTTTCATTGTTTCAAACATTGTTATTTTGCAACAATGCCAAAATGAACATTAAATAAATCCGTGCATTTTTAAGGAGATACTGCACAATAAGAAACACTAACCATATGAAAAAAAGTGACTGCTGTCCTCAAAATGTAACGAAAGCCCCCCCCCCCCCCCCCCCAAAAAAAAAAATGGACCAGAAACTTAGATTGGTGTTTTCATCACATAATTACTAAAAAAAATTGATTTCATCAATCTGGACCAAAAAGATTCCATATCTACCCCAAAACATGTCAAGCCAAGCTTTTCGGCTGTGTGAAGTCGTGATATTAAACGCCAAGCTAATCCCACCGACTAAGACTTCAAACGTTAAATAAAATAATTGAAAATTGTGCAGTAAGCAATTTTCATATATTTCATTTAACCTAAGAACTATTACTCGGTGCGATTAGCTTGGCAAAAGAGCTTGGCGTTTGATATCTCGACTTTACATGGCTGAAAGCTTGGCGGGAACCCTTAACAAGTTTTGTTTTGGGGTAGATATTAATAACACTGTCACCAAAACGTGATACTGGGCATTATGCCAAATCCTTAAACAAATCAATTTTTCAGTAATTTCTTAATTTCGACAGTGCTGTCCTGGAATGGGGAGTCATAGTTTACATTGGGAGATGTCAGTCGTGGCGCAGCAGCAACCGTAGGAGTTGAGATGTGTTTGGGTGGATAAGCAACTTGACTAAACCGGAAGTTTAAGAGCGCGGCATCAAAGGACGTACCCCCACGCCAGTCGGCATGCACGGCCGCGTGATCAGAAATTTACACCCAACGCACTAGGTTTAATCCCTCTAAACCATCTTTCAACGTGGCAGAGAAAGCAGATGACGCCTAGTATAACGCGGTACTAAACTGGTATAACGGTACTAAATTGGATTTAGTAATTTTTTCAATTTTTCTGCCGCTACATTTAAACTTGGGTTAACTTACAGTTGTCACGAGAAGATGACTCATTCTACACCGGTTTTCTTGCAAATATCATGCATTCATAAGCACCCCGTCGCGCGTGTTACAAAAATACAATATTTACTTCCCCAACAATCGGCGTTAAGGTTTCGTTCGACTGTCAAACTTTGTTACAAAACACAATGGCACCTACGCCTGGCAATATACCAATCTCTTATCTTACCTACGTTTGATACATCATAAACAACGTAGTACAAGGCGTATTTCACAGAAAATTCCACCGCCTACGGTGGAATTCCATTCGTCTACGAGCGGATTAACCGCGAATGCCTCATGGCGGATTGGTCAGGCGGAAGTTGCAGACGCGCTTTGTAATGCTTTGTATTCTGGGATACATTCGCGGGTCACGCTTGCCATCGAAGACTACGCACTTCGGCTATGCATTTGAGCTGGGAGTTGCTTATCCGCCCAAACACAACTCAAATTCTATGCAGCAACGAAGACTGGGATTCAAGATGGCGCACGAAAGCTTTTGCTTCAATTTAACTAGAGGTAGCCTACGCCATTTATGAAGAGACGGGTCAGATGAGAAGCGAGGTAGGACGGGCAGCAGCTGCGAGGCGATCCAGGGCGCCGATGCGGAAAACGACGGCAGGGCGCAGCATGTCCCGTCTGAGCGGTGGCGCCATCTTGTGATCGAATCCAACAAACGAAAGGAAGGATATCGGCGCCCGTCGTCATGTTGGAGAGTGCGGCTGAGGCGTTGACAGGAGATATGGGAATAGAACGAAAATGAAGACTGCTTCCCAAAAACCAAACGAATTGGTAGCTGTAGGTTGAAAACGTTGGAGAAAAAAAGGACGAAAGCAAAAAAATGAGTGACCGCAAAGTGGGGCGCTTGAGAACAAAAGATGGTGAGCTTTCGTGGCAGGTCACTTTTATAGAGGAGGGCGCACCGCGCATGCACCGTTGGATTAACAAGCTGGCAGGATCCATACAACTTAATCTGAAGATGAAACACAGCATTGAGAACACAATGCAAAAATTGACAGGTATTGTAGATAATCCAGCGGAAATAAGAAACGTAAATTTGACGGCCCCCACGAAGGCCGGCTAAAATTTGTTTCTTTTGCAAAGGAAAATATACTAAGCCTGTGAAGTTTTGCATTTATGCTCTTATTACCCCTTGAGGATTTAAGTTGTTATGATCCGGCCAGCTTGGTAACCCATTGTGCATGAGCAGCCCTCCTTATAAAGAGCTTGCCCAAAAGCATTCACATATTTTGTTCTCTCTCGATACGTCAGGAGGTGACTCAAGAGGGGAGGTATGATGGAGTTTGGGATATTTTCCTTTGCAAAAGAAACAAATTTTAGCCGGCCTACATGGGGGCCGGCAAATTTACGTTTCTTGTTGCTGGATAACATAGTATACCAGTGGAATTTTGCATTCACAGTTGATCTTGTTGCTGGAAAATATAGTATACGAGTGAATTTTGCATTCACAGTTGACCTCGTCTGAGTTGGTGGTCAGGGGCGGATTTAATGGGGGGGGGGGGGCGGGGACGGCAAGGCCCCCCCAGGCCTTCAACATAAAAGGGCCTTCATTGTAAAAGGGGCCTTCCCCAAGCAGTAGTGAAATATAAAAAAAATAAGTCCTCAGAATTTCGGGAAGGCAGGAGGCCTTATAGGGCTTTGCCCCCCCCCCCCCCCCCGGCTATTTCCTTAAATCCGCCACTGATGGTGGGGAACGTTCTGAAGGAGTTCCCTAGGATTCCAAAGCTGCCGGTTCCCCTAGGATTCGGAGACTCCCCGAGCTCTTGTTGGTTTGGTTTTATTTTATTTTAGTTAGATTTGAAATGTCAGGAATTTTTTTAAAGAATTTTTTTCTTAATTGATTGTTTTGAAAAGGTTGAACATTGCTCATTAGGGAAAAAGGAGGTCTTCCATCCGTACTTTGTTAAAAACAAGAATTTAAATAATAATACAAAGTTATTAATAGATCTAAACATTCAGGCATGCAATATGACCACGGCCGATTTTCTTTGAAGGGGGGCGGGGGGAAACAAGAAACGCCCACCCCAGCACACCCAAGAAAAATTCTCATTCTGAAACATAGACCTCAGTCGGAATTACTTAGATTTATAAAATAAAATATAAGTGAATTAAAATAATTAATAATACTTTGGCACAGCTTAGGGTAAAAAAAATTTGTCCTTAAACCCGTTAATCTCAACCTAGACCACATGTTAATCGCCCGACCCCCTCCCCCCCCCCCCCCCCCCCCCCCCCCCCTCCCTCCACCATCGCCACCTCCTTACTGGTTGCCAGATGAAAAGTATAAGTGTTGGCAGAGTTGAGGGGAGAGGAAGAAATCTCTCGCGTTTGGTAGCTTTCTTTGGGGAGGAGGAGGGGGACAGTGGGTTAGGATGAGTAATGCGTTTTAACTTTTGTTAGTAAAAAAGTGCGAAATTCCAGACGAGTTAGGTTAATTACCAGCCAATTTCTAATTTTCTTCTACATCTAAATTATCTTACTAGACGAAAGACAAAGCTCTCTATTACTATTTTTCTATTGCAAGTGATCGTAGAATGAATTTGGAATTCTGCCTTGCGAGAAAAACACGGAAGTCAATACCGACTGAGGTATCTCCGTATACAGCGTTGCATGTAGAGATTATACACGCTTACCTTATATAATGCCAATTGAAATACGTTTAGCAATTGCGTTTCTACGTGCGCACCTGACCTTTACTAGTTTTGATTACATATAGCAGTAAATATTACCGCTGGCATTATGCATGCAGATTACACTAATATACGAAAAGATATTATTTTATGCATGCACTTGCTACTACTAAACAATATTTGTAGTCAAGTAAACAGTTTAATTTATCTTGAATTACACCCGGGAATTTAACAAAAATATCGGGGCTCGTCCGTACTATAGCTACGCACGACCTAGAGAGATAGACATCTAGTCAGGCCGCCCATCTTAGGGCGCGTTTACGCAGCGACTCGCATTTGCATTCTCGCAGCTAGAACTCAATCGCGATGGCAAAGGTGACATTGCCATGGTAACAACGCTAAATGGATTATCTAAATCCGACATCGTTTGAATAAATACTTGCAGTCTTATAATCCGTGTCAATAATATAAAGAATTTCTTATGACTAAACAACTTTCCCAAACGCTTCTGAACTCACGTTATTTGCTGTTTTCGTTGCGAGGCGGCAGACATAAAACCGCCGCTATGTTTGAATTTGAGGCGATATCTAGCTTCTAGCAGCGAGAAAGCACCAGCGAGTGGTTGGTTAACTCGGCCTTACTCTCAGGTCGTGTGATGTGTGGGCTGGATGCCTGGCCAGAACCGGAAGTAGTATGCCGTAAATGTAAAATGTTTGTTAGTGTTCCCTGTCTCCTGGATTCTTTTGGTTGAATGGAAGTTGTTTGGGTGTGAAATAATACTTTTGATTCATGGGCTAAGATAGTAGATAATATAGAACAGAGAAATGTATGCCCAATCAGGCCCCGAGATAAGAGAAGGACCCCCCTCCCCCGTAAGGGTTAATCCGATGACGTCATCGTTAATCCAGTGGGTAGTTGAGGTAAATTTCTTGGAATTGATTCTTGAGCGCCATTCATTCTTTCCTTTTTTCCTCCTATTCGTCCACCATTTTTTTTTAATTTTCCTTCTTTTCTGCTTTGTTTTATTTCTCGGCTGTGCGAGATTCGAACCTGCGTCGGTTGGGTTATCAGATGAGTTATTGATTAGTGCCTCTGCACACTGGACCATGGTGACAATTTAATAATACCTGTTGAGTTGCTGGTCTTAAAGATAAGATTGCACTTGAAGGAGATGACATCACGAGGCATGGAGGATTAAAGATGGTTGCTGCGGGACTATTAAAAAATTTATATAAAAAAATTAATATTAAAAACAAACCTCTCTACAGGGTGTCAGACAATAATAAAGATGATCCATTACATCTAAAGATGGCCCCTCCCCCACCCCCTCCCGCTCCTACCTTTAAAAAGGTTTTTACCTAAGTAGCAGCCTTTTAAAAGATGGTCCCCTCCCCCTCCCACCCAACTATGTTACAAAAAATTTCTACCTAAATAGCAGTCTTTTAAAGCTCACCCGCCCCCTCTCTTGCCTTTTAGCAGAGGAATAAAATATTATTTATTTTATGGCCCAGTCCTTTAATTATCCTAACTGTTGCAAAAGTCTGTGAAAAGATGCAGTGATTATTCCTGTTTTTAACTGGGCAAGAAACTTGGCCTTTAAAATCCTCCCTCTCCCCTTTACCAAACTAAGATAACGATAGGGTGGGCTGGCGTTGTTGCTAAGTGGGGGACACAGGTGATGAGACGGGCGTGTCTGAGCATGAAATTCTGGACAAGTTGTTACTATGGAAGATGGCCCCTTTCCACCCCCCCC